>VSMD01091298.1:0-23469 GCA_008750895.1 Mirza zaza | reverse complement strand
GGCCCCCTGTTTAAAAAGTTTGAGGACCCCTGACCAAGACTATCCTACAGGGGAATTTATAATGAGAAACAGGCAATAACAGGCATCCTTGGATCAGTGTGTCAAAACCTTATTCACTTCAGCTTAGTATTCCCAAAAGTCTCTTACAATATGTCTATCAAAGACCAAGAAGTCCTTCTGAACTCCGAATTCTGTTTTTTTCCAGCTTCTCATTGGTTGAAGTAAACCTAAAGCCATTCTGAAGAATTTTGTGCATTATACCAGGAGACTCCATTGTATTAATACTGTTTTACGAGCTCAGTTACCACTTAGTCCTCTTTGATATGATAACACCTTGGAAAGTTTCAGGTAGCAAAACAAACCAGGATATCCCTTACAGTTGATTACAGGGTGATTGTGAATGATTCTATAAGAAGTTGAATATCAGGCTTGGGGCATAATGCCCTATGATAGCAGCACCCTTTTTTGGGAAAATAAGATTTCACAGATGCTGGCTTCTCTAGGAATGTAAATCTGAAAACTGGTTTTGTTATTTCTTAGTTACTTACCTTGATCCACAGATATTTCAAATGTTGACTGTACAAAAACTAAAATTTAATCAGCTAAAATCCCATTATGTTGGCCATTAATTTAAGCTAATTAGCAAAAATATATTACGATCTACAATGCTTAGCAGAATCAAACTCTTCTCATTATTGAAGTTAATATTCTTATGGTAGAAAATTACATGTTCATTATTTTGTGTTCTGTATACAGTACAATGACAGGGGGAAAAAACCTTATCTAGACAAAACCTAAATTAAATTGTGCCTGAAAAACATACCCATTTTGGAATTTAGAAATGACCATAATTGGCCCAAAGGATTCCTCTTTGGCGAGGTACATGTGGTCTTCCACATCTGTGAACACAGTTGGTTCCATAAAAAAGCCTTTTTGGGGAAAAAAGAGAAAAGAATGTCAATTATAGGTTAAGTCATTTTCAATTAATAGTTCTCTCACTTAATTACATTATAATTTCTTTTCTTTCCCTCTGGCCCAGTACTACTATGCGAAGAGTTTCATTTCTCTATTTGGTGTTGGCATTCTTTATTTTTTCATTCTTATTCATTCTTGTTCTTATTTTTAATGTCTTTATTATGAAATTTTCAAACATGTAAAAGCAGAGGAAATAGTATAATGAACACTAAATATTGATATTTTGCTATATTTATTTTTTCCCTATTGAAATATTTTAAAGCAAATTCCAGATCACATAATTTTCACTTCCAGTATTTCAGGACTAATCTATAAAAAATAGGGACATTTTCTTATATCACCACAATGCAATATCACGCTTAACAAAATTAATGCTCAATCTTTATTCATAGCTTATATTTCATTTTCGTTCATTGTCTAGAAATTATCTTTTTTACAGATGATTTGTTTGATTTAGGATTCAAATAAATTCTACACATTGCATTTGGTTTTAGGTCTCATAAATGTCTTTTAATCTAGAATATTTTATCCTTTTGCCTTCCCCCTTAATTTTTTTTATGTCGTTCTCATGTTAAACCAACTGGGTCAGTTGTCCTATAGAATATCTTACATTTTAGATTTGTCATTGCTTCCTTTGTGTGATGTTTGTTTCTCTATCCTTTGTAAAATTTTTGTAAAATTTACCATTTTAAGTATACAATTCAGTGTTATAAAACACATTCATAATGTGCAACCTTCACCACCATTCATTTCCATAACCCTTTTCAGTTTATAAAATTGAAACTCTGTACCCATTAAACAATAACTTACTTCCCTCTGTCTCTTCCTTCTTTCCTTCCTTCCTTCCTTCCTTCCTTCCTTCCTTCCTTCCTTCCTTCCTTCCTTCCTTCCTTCCTTCTTTCCTTACTTTCTCTTTTTTTCTTTATTGACAGGGGGTGTCACTTTGTTGCCTAGGCTGGAGTGCAGTGATGTGATCATAGCTCCCTACAGCCTCAAACTTCTGGGCTCAAACCATCCTCCCACTTCAGCCTCCCAAGTAGATAGGACTATAGGCATACGCCACCATGCCTGGCTGATTTTTTATTTTTTTAGAGATGCAGTTTCCCTATGTTGCCCAGGCTGGTCTTGAACTCCTGGCCCCAAATGATCCTCCCACCTCGGCTTCCCAAAGCACTGGAATTACCGGAGTGAGACACTGCACCAGCCTGTACTTCTTATAAATGGCAAATTTGACCTAAAGTTATGATTAGATTCAGGTTAAGCTTTCTTGGTAGTAACACTTCATAGTTGATACTGTGTATTACACATTTTATTCCATCAAGGGTTACATAATATCCAGTTGTCCTTCTTTCACTGATGCTAAGATTGACCAGTGATTTTAGAAGGCACAACCTGACTCCTTCATTGTGAATTATGTTGTTCCCCTTATTTCTGGCAAGCAATCTCAGGCATGATACTTTGGTACCTTGCAAATACCAGGTCTCCATCAACCTTTCACCCAATAAACTCAGCCCCTTTTGACAATCATTCCTTGAATCAATTATTTCATCAAGTAAGGGATGCAAAATGATGATTTCTTTTATTCTATCACTTTTTTCTATATTAATTGGCAGAAATTCTGCCGTTAAAAAAAAAAATGTATCTCCTTATCAGCTACTCAGTTACACAGAAATTCAGTTTATACAGGAAACACAAGATAAATGTTGAATTTTTTCTTGTGATTCAGGGTAAGGTGTTGGTGCATAATCTAACTACAACAGTGAAAAACGAATTTTTGTGGTTGTTTTTCTATCTGTCCTTTTGAGTATCATAACACTGAGCTCTTCACATATTTGAGTAACAAGTCCTATGTAGACAACAGTAACAAAGCCTTCTCAGGCTACATGGGCTAAGAGTAAATCTCCCAGGTGCCAAGAATCAAGACCAGCAGTGTCTGGTAACACAGTTATCCATTACCCTTGTGTACTGCACAGCTAAGGGCCTGTCACATCCATTTTATTATTTGATTCCCACAGCTTTGCAAGCCAGGGTGTACCCATTTCATCTCATTTTACACATGGGCTCAAAACATTGTGTTGGCCAAGGTGCCACAGCTTCTAAGTGGCCAA
The DNA here is from genome assembly GCA_008750895.1 of Mirza zaza. Taxonomy (NCBI): domain Eukaryota; kingdom Metazoa; phylum Chordata; class Mammalia; order Primates; family Cheirogaleidae; genus Mirza; species Mirza zaza. The sequence continues at coordinate 20,386 of VSMD01091298.1, read as the reverse complement.
GCAGGATATAGAATTTAGTTCTTCTGACTGTATTATAAATGCCACCATTTACTTTTGAGGTAAGAGGGCCTACAACAAAAACTATTAACCGTCCACTCCAACTACAGAAGGCAGGTGCCTGGCAAACCCCCCCACGGAGGTGATCTTACCTGGCCTTTGGACTTGCCTTCCCCCATACACCAGGGTGGCTCCCTCCTTCACTCCAGCTTCACAATATTGCAGCAGCTTTTCCAGATGGGCCTTATGATTTTGGGGCCCATGATCAGTAGATCTGTCAAGTGGATCACCAATTTTCATCTTTCTAATTTCTTCCACCTGTATGTTACCCAGTCCACAAAAACACAATTCACTGTTAATAGCAATAATGGATGCCCTTGACTGAGTTCCTTCTATGGTGGGTGTTATACTAAACTATTTATAGATGTGCTGTCATTTAGTCTTCACACAGCACTGGAAGTAGGTATTTATTATCTCCCTTTTACAAAAGAAGAAACTGAGTCCTAGAAAGGTTAAGTGACTTGCCCAAGTACATACAACCACTGAATACTGTAGATTTTTTCCCATTTGAAATCTCAAGTTTTTAACCACTGTCTTCTAACAGGACATAAGCTACATACACTTATCTGAAAATTATCCTGAATGTGAATCCATTATAAATAGCAAACTGATGTTCTGAAATTTTCATTAACATGGCATACTTCCACTCTTCACGGCAAAAGAATTTCCTAAATGGCCACATTATTATCTTTTTCTTTTCCCCTCCCCACATGTGGCAGACTGCCCTTGTGAATTCTCACAAGATATCCATGCCAGAGGAATCACTAGAATGTTATGATGAAAAACAATCTTTATCACACAGTGTTCATCACTAGGTCTTTGTATTAAATAATTGCCTCTTGTGCTCCTCGGGGATCTTAATCTATTTCTGCATTTTCTAATGTTAAGTTCTAGTAAGAAGAAAGAATGAAAGTTATCATGACCCAGCAGGGCCATGGATTTGGATTTAGGCCTGGCAATAACCTCTCAGTGCCTTGTGCACGGTCCTGTGCTGGATGAGAATCTCTGAGTGGGCAGGGACCACGTCAGCCTTGTTCACCTTTGTATTCCCAGCACCCAGGGTTTCACACTAAGTAGGTGCTCAAGAAATAGCTGTTGAATGAATTAATGAATACACATAGCATGTGTGTAAAACATGTTTGTTGATTTGACATGACAAATTCCTAACATTTCTAGTCTCAGCTTTTGAAATTTCAACAAGTTGTGCCTAACTCTGACAGCCCATGACACATAGCACCACAAATTGTATTTTATTGAGATAAAAGATTTTAACTATATTGTGATGTTCAGGAGACAGCCACTGCCCACTTGACTGCCCACCATCTGCCTCTCTACATGACTTCCTTTTATCTACTCACATGGAAAAAAGAATACCCTTGGCTGGACACGGTGGCTCACGCCTGTAATCCTAGCACTCTGGGAGGCCCAGGCAGGTGGATTGCTCAAGGTCAGGAGTTCAAAACCAGCCTGAGCAAGAGCGAGACCCTGTCTCTACTATAAATAGAAAGAAATTAAATGGCCAACTAATATATATAGAAAAAATTAGCCGGGCATGGTGGCACATGCCTGTAGTCCCAGCTACTCAGGTGGCTGAGGCAGCAGGATCGCTTGAGCCCAGGAGTTTGAGGTTGCTGTGAGCAAGGCTGATGCCACGGCACTCACTCTAGCCTGGGCAACAAAGTGAGACTCTGTCTCAAAAAAAAAAAAAAAAAAAAAAAAAAAGAATGCCCTTGCTTGTTTGGTGGGATGAGGTGTAGGAAATTGGCTCTGGAGAAAAAAAGCTGGTGCTGGTTTTACAAATATAAGCAAATTCAGGATTACTGTTACCTTCATCATGACAATGTAGTATAATTTAGAGTTTATGTTAGCTACGGAATTCATCTTAGTAGTCCTATAGATGACTTTTAGTTCCATATATATGAATCACGAGCAATCTACAGGGGCTATTTATTTATTTATTTATTCTACTGAAAGAAATTAAATGCTGTTATAGTAACTGAAAATTAGCGATTTATTAATATAAGGATCTAGTGGTATACCTCTCAGAGTCAATGTAGAGATTTATATAATAAAAATCTAGGAGTGTAGATCTCTCACAAGAGTCAAGGATCTAATATACTATAAATGCAGAGCAAGGTATAGGTAATTACGGCTCTCAAGTATACTTTATCAGGCTTTCATATAAACCTAGAACTTTTCACTATGGAAGTGAAAAATATGAAAAATTATAAACACATATAAAAGTAGGCAAATAATATAATGAAACTCTACATGCTCAACAGCTTCAACAACTACCAAGTACCAACTTCTGGCCAATTTATTCCCCTGATTACTTCCTCTTCTCCTGGGTTATTTTGAAGCAAATTCCAGGCATTTTATTTTGAACCAAATTCCAGGCATCATTACATAATCTATAAATATGTCAGTCTGTAGCTATAAAAAAATAAGGACTAATTTTTTTAAACACTAACCACAATACTGTTATCACCCCTAAAAATTCATTAATGGTCCTAGAAGCACTTTTCAAGTAAAAGCAATTTCTGTACAACTCATAGAGCACATTCAAAGGTGCCTCACCACTCTCGTCACAAATTCATCGTGGATGGATTCTTCTACAAACAACCGCCCAGCCGCAATACAGTTCTCTCCTTTGTTGAAAAATACTGCTCCCATACCCTTCAGTAGCAGAAGAGAAAATATTGCAAATGTTATTTGAGAAGTCGAGATTGTCATAAAATTGCACACACAAAGAATTTGGTGTTACTGGAAGCCAGCAAAGGACACAGAGAAGTCATAGATGATCCTCTCGGCCTTGTTGGTGATAAGAGCTGCTTGGAGATACTCAATTTTGATTTAGCATGTTTTTAGGGATTTTGTTTCCCCTTTCCTCCTTGTGATCCATGAGCACTTTATAAAAATGTATGCAACAGTAAAGATATACCCTCAAGGGCAAATTTTGTGTTGCAAGAAAATCTAGATTTTCTATAAATGTAAATGCAATAACTTGTATACTAAGGTTTGCTTTTAAAATTTCAACATTAGTTTGTACAAATCACGAATGTTTATAAAACTTCCCTAACCCCTTGTGAAAATAATTATCTATTTTTGAAGGAGAAATTTGAAAAACTTTTGAAATGAAGGCACTCAGAAATGACAGATTTGGAAGACTGATAGATTTTGTGCATCTTCCCTTTCTAATGCAGTTTCTATTCACCTCTAGGAAACCTCCCTGGACTGGGTAAAAAATATAACAGATGCTTTGAAATAATGTTTTTCCTGGCTGTGAATTTTATTATCTTTAAACATTTCAAGATTATGTTGACCATCTTGGATTTGGGGTTCTTAAATGGTGAGAACTAGGACTCTTTAAGGTTATATATTTCTACTCTGCAGAGTCTGGTAGTGACTAATATCAAACTCACTATTTGTGAATATTCAACTTTAGGGAAAGGGAAAGAATGATTTCCTATAATCGTTACACTGAGATCTTCTCCTTGCTTACAATTATTTCACCCTTAGCCATCTGTATTCATTTCTTTTTATTCATGCTATACAATCAAGAGTATGAGATGACTAGTGAAGACTAATGTTCAGCTTGGTGCTTTTAAAACATTAACAGACTATGGTATAGGGAAAAAGAGATCCCTTACTCCTTTATTTTATTTTCCCCATCTTCTCTTTGGAAGGCTCTGGAAGGCTCTCAGAAACCCAGACATCCAGCGGAGTACTGACGCCTGATGTCAGTCTGTGTACCCCCAGCTGTTGTCTGTCACTGAAACCTCCAGACAGGCCACCCCACAGGCCTGGCAGTAGGAGTGCTTGGCCCTTCTTCACTCCCAGACTACTCCATTCTCTTTGGGGCCTTTGTATGGTAAGATCTGACTGTGGGTGTTCATTAAAATTAGAGTTTGGGGGAATGATCAGCAGATTCTTCTGAGTGCACAGAATAGAGGATTGCACATAACTCGGAAGACCATAAGTGTTCATCAGAATTACAAGAAATCTTAGCACAACCTATGCCCAGGGTTGGCCCATTATATGCCTGGTATCTCAGAAATGATGAATGAGGACTAGGCCAATGTGTCTTTTTTAACCTTTAAGTTTTATTTAAAATAAGTTTTTATACTTTGAAACAGTTGATTAAGACTCACAGGGTGCTGTGGAAAATGGTACAAGAGTTTCTGTGTACCCTTTACCCAGCTTCCCCATGATAACATCTTACAAAACCAGACTACATTGTTAAAACCAGGAAATTGATGTTGCCAATTTTGTAAATAGGGAACCCTTTGTTGTGTCTAAAAATCTTACCAGAAGCTCAATCTGTAAAACAGATAAAAGTAGAACTGTTCATGTTGATGGGACGAAATGTTTGGGGCAGAGGAAGGAGAAGTTAGAAGCCCTACCAGAATATCTTTTGAACTTTTCGATATGACTGCTATGACTCATATCCCATTTTAAAAACACTAATAGGAGAAATTATAAAGATATTATTTTAAATTAAATTAAGTGCTCTGAGTATTCCCAAGTCTAAGCATAAAAAGGATGGCTTCTATTTATGACTAGACAAAACCATATCTCATTTTAAGACCTCTGATAAGAAGGTGGTGAAATAAATGTGTTTTGGAAGCAGGCGCGCATTCACTTGGATTTGGGCCACTCTTACCATTCGCACAGCCTTGTCAAGTTCACAGTCATTGAATATTATAAGTGGGGACTTGCCACCGAGCTCAAGGGAAACTTTCTTCAGGTTGCTCACAGCACAGCTAGAGGAGAATAAATGAGAAGTGAGCACTTAGTGCTTCTCTCTCCCCCTCCTCCTTGCTTTTTAACAATAAGTTACAATTACACTTGGCATGGAGAACATAACTGAGCCTCAGATATGTTAAGAAACTCATTTGAAGACAAAACATAGGATGGTGATTACTGTTGAAGCTGGGTGATGAGCACATGGAATTCATTATGCTTTTCTATAATATGTGCTTTGTAATATATTTGAAATTTTCCATAATAAAAAGTTTTTAAAAATTCTGTGGTCAAATGATTAAAGATTCTCTAAGTTAATTCAGATTCTTTAGAAATTTTAGTTATATAAAGACATGGCAAGGAATTCAACCTCTGACCAGACTATTGGAGCATTGGGGGAAAAATAGCAAGTTTTAGAAGTATATTGTTTATTTTCATGTTCTTACAAAAGTATTCTTATTTAAAACATTTTGAAAATATCCCTCAAAAATGCATACAAAGAAAAAAAATCACAAAATTCCATTCCATGGCTCAATAACCATTGTTTTTACTATTTTGATATACTTATTTCTGAGCTATGTCCTACCATAGCTTTTGCCTTGTTTAATGTAGTTGAGATCACCCAATGCATACAATTTTATACTTTATTTTTCTTTTCATTTATCATGTTAACAACACTTTACAATGTTATTAAAATTTTTCCAAGAACATGACTGCACAGTATTCTATTATGTCAACATACTTTAACTACCGCCTTTGGACATTTAGATTATTTATAGTTTTTTTTTTTTTAAAAAAGATTGCTTTTTGGAAATCCACTTTATAAATAATTCAGATTTGTTATATACAATCTATAAATTTGTCATTTATATATCTTTTCGGTTTTCTTACTTCAAAAACAATTTGGGGCACAGCTTTAGTACAGAAAATCTTTCGTGCTGGATTGTTAAGGCTACCAGTGGGGTGTAGAATTTCAATATAGCTCTGATTTTATTGACTGTGGGCTTTAACTCTTTGGAAAGTATTTTGTTCCATTCAAATATTTTGATATCCAGAAGTGATAAGTAAATTTCTCTTCTAAATTTGATGTGGTTTTTCTCACTTCAGAAGCACCTTATTTAAATAAAAACAGAAACCTGGTTTAACAGGATCTGCAGCAAATTGGCATACTAAAACCAATACCTCTTCATGATCTGTTTGCCAATAGGAGTAGAACCAGTGAAGCCAAGTTTGCGGATGTCAGGATGTTCAGAAAGGCGTTGTCCTGCTATGCCACCTGTAGAATCAGGGAATAAAACATGAATTAAAACACTATTCAAGTTATATGGAGGACGGCTTTGAATTTGCTGAAGTAGATTTCTAAGCTCTCCTTGAAACCTTAGTTTTACATTTTCTGAATTCATTGCAAACTGACAAAAATCTAAAATAATATCTTCTGTGCAATTGTCAGATCCCCAACATAATGATGGGTAAGCCTTGGTTTTTATCTTCCAAAGTAGTTTTTGAAATTGAAATGAACTACCTTAGGGTAGTGTCACAATGTTGCACAATCCTCCTGTACCCTGCCACTCACCTACCACTGTATTTCCACTTTAAGTATATGCATCCTTAACTACTTGGTAAACTGTATTTAGTTTGAATATAGTTGTAACTCAGGACTAGTCTCCGGTGGGGAAAACAGCCACTTGGCTTCCCCTGTACCATTCATTAGTTATAGCAAAGTGGGTCATTTAATGGCTTACCTGAGCCTGGAATGATGTTGATTACCCCCTTTGGAAATCCTGCTTTCACGGAGAGCTCTGCAAACTTCAAAGCAGTCAAGGGCGTGACCTGAACAGAAGCAGACAGCAACTACCTTCTTCAGACTGTGCCTTGTCCTTCAGACCAGTACCCAGTTTTCCCTTGATGGCTGTACTAGAGCTCACATTATTTTCATTTTACATTGTTTAATTTTTGGGGGGCATAATTTCAGACTTATAGCAAAGTTCCAAAAAGAGTACAAGGAATTCCTTATATACCCATCACCCAGATTCCTCATATGTTAACATTTCACTACATTTGCTTTACCTTTCTATATATTTTTTTTTTCTGAACTGTTTAAGAGTAAGATATAGAAATCTCTTTTACCTCTGCAGACTTGTGTGTGCACTTTCTAAAAACAAGAAATTCTTTTACATAACCATAGCACGATGATCAAAATCAGGAAATTAACAACTGATAGAATACCTAATTTACAGACCTTATTCAGATTTCACCAATTATCCCAATAACGTCTTTTTTAAAGCAAAAGAAAATCCAAAGTCATTCATTACATTTAGTTATATTTGTAGTTTCCATTAATCTGGGAGAGCTTGAGATTTCTTTTATATTTCATTACCCTGACATATTTAAAGAGCACAGGCCAGTGATTTTGTACAATGTCTCTTTGTCTGAGTTTGTCTGATATTTCCTCGTAATTGGATTCAGGTTATGCATTTTTGGCAACAATACTACCGATTGATGCTGGGTTTTCAGTACTTCCTACCAGAAGGCACATGCTGTGCAATAGTCTGAACTCTGGAAAGGTTAGCTTTGATCATTAAGTAAGTGTGGTATTACCACTTTCATCACTGTAAGTTACTATTTTGTACATTGTAATTAATAAGTATTTTATAGGGAGATACTCCTCGAACTTTCATCTACTAGCTTTAGTATCCATTGATAATTCCTGCCTGAATGAATTATTATGATGGTTGCTAATGAAGATTTTTCTGATTTTATCATTCCTTCTACGTGTATTAGTTATCTCTCCAGTGTAAGAGTTTTCGTTTTTCTTTAATTAATTAATTAATATCAGTGTGAACTCATAGATTCTTTATTCAGCAGGATATAATCTTTTATTACTGTTACTGATTTTGATCTTCAAATCGTTCCAGGTTTGGCTGGTGGGAGCCCCTTTACGATGGCTCCTGGGTTGTTCTGACATGTCCCTGCTTGGAGCATTTCTTTGCTTTTTGGCCCAACATGATGTTCCAGGCTCATCTTGTATTTCCCTTGCTCCAGCCACTTCTCTAAGGAGCCCAGTTTTCTTTTAGTGGAGAATGGTATTTAGAAACCAAGACATCTGGACATGACTGAGGGGTCACTGCTTCTAGGCCTTCTAGGCAAAGCTGGGAAATATTAATAGATAAATGTATATACATTCACAAGCATGTTATGTATGTATGCACGTATCTATTTCCACATATGCCTGTATCCATTTCTTATTTAGCTATCTAAAGACATTAAAAACCCATGAGTTTACAATGCTACCTCTGTCCAATAGCTCAGGATAGATTTCATTTTTCCCTCTTTTTATGTTTGTAATTCTCTTCTCCAAGTAAGAGACATGGCTCCCATTATCCACAATATGTTTACTTATCTGCTTAGTCCTGAATGGTAGAAAAAGTCCTTTGAGAATTGTTAAGCCATGTCCCTAATGAAAAAGAAGCCCACTTACTAGAATTCAATATTTATTTGGAGGTTTTTCACCTTTAGCCTGAGGGCATATAGTCCAAATGTTAGTGAAAAGTTGCTTGGGTTTGTGCTTCCTCACCCCTTCAGAGAGGTAATGTTATTCATTTGAAATATGGCTTAATTTGGTTTTGATTGTATTCAGTTTTAAGGGTTTTGCCCCATCTGTGTTGATTATGTTTTTTCTTTGTTGTCTTTGAGTATGGGAAATACGCTTCCCAAACTCAGGACTGTATGAAAAGGTCCATTCAGAGAAGCATCGTTCTCCTGCTCTCATTCCCATCCCATGCCCTGTGGATAATAACCTCATCACTCTCTGGTTTACCTTTCCTGTGTTCCCTTTTGTTCAAATGAGCAAAATACATATGTTCTTATTTTCTCTTCTTTCTTACTCAAAAAGGTAGCATAATATGGAGCTCAGTTTAAATACATAGAGAGCAGGGCAAACCTCAGAAGCAAAAGGAAAGTACTATTTTCTCACTTTTAAAAACCAATGATGAGGCCAGGCGCGGTGGCTCACGCCTGTAATCCTAGCACTCTGGGAGGCCGAGGCGGGTAGATTGCTCGAAGTCAGGAGTTCGAAACCAGCCTGAGTGAGACCCCGTCTCTACTATAAATAGAAAGAAATTAAATGGCCAACTAATATATATAGAAAAAATTAGCCAGGCATGGTGGCGCATGCCTATAGTCCCAGCCACTCGGGAGGCTGAGGCAGCAGGATTGCTTGAACCCAGGAGTTTGAGGTTGCTGTCAGCTAGGCTGACGCCACGGCACTCACTCTAGCCTGGGCAAAAAAGCGAGACTCTGTCTCAAAATAAATAAATAAACAAACAAACAACCAATGATGATCAAGTCTTACATGAGTACCTTGTTAGCCTGGTCTCTAAAAATGGAGTATGCAAAATATCCATTGGGGTGTCGAAAGAAAATAGTGGAAATTTCATTTATATATTTTAGCTGATGAAGATATGAAATAAATTAGTCATGACTAACACGTATTCTGTGGCTGGAAGATGGTGCTCTCACACAGTCTTAATGAGGCCAGGTGGCCGTGGGTCACTCAGGAATGTGCAGTGTCCTAGGAAAGAGCAGCTCACAAAGCCTGGGGGTGGCAGTGGTTCCCTCACTTGCTCATTTGCTCTCAGAATATTGCCCTATGTTAGAGTTTATAGGCTGGTTCCACAGGTGCACAGACTATGTCGTTATTTTAATTAAGCCAATCGTCATAAAATGGACAGGTGGCTTAAATAAGAATGTACATAGAAACTGCACAATAAAGAGTAATGCTAACAAGGCAAACACAAGCAAACAGGGAAAAGGCAGGGCTTCTTCCATTTGATATCCAGTGTCCCAGCTGGATTATAGGCTTGTATGATCTGTGGGAAAGTATCTGGCACCACTCTGGGCAAGAGTCATTGCTAAATATTAGGTTAATAAAGTTGTCAGAACCTGCCAGACTTGGACCAGGCCACTGCAGGCCATGAGAATCTGTACTTTCTTCTGTACGAAGCTGGGGAGGGGGAATCTTTCACACAAAAAAGCAGAAAACCAGGTTAAAAAGAAGAGTCATCTAAATTCAGTCCTCCTGACATTCACACAGGGCCCTGATCCTATAAATGATTTTTACATCATTGCATATTAGCCAATAAAATTTAAAAAACAAAAACCTCCACATAACAATGGCAACTTTGGGTCTTGCATTCTCAAGATTAAAATTATCTTGAACCGGGAGGGGGGAGGGAGTGGGTATATACATATATAATGAGTGAGATGTGCACCATCTGGGGGATGGTCATGCTGGAGACTCAGACTTGTGGGGGGAAATGGGCATTTATTGAAACCTTAAAATCTGTACCCCCATAATATGCCGAAATAAAAAAAAAATTATCTTGAACCATGAAACTATTAGTTTTAAATTGCAGATATAGCTAGACTATAATTTCCATAGGGACAGAAACTCTGCATATCTTTGTCACTAATATATGCATGGGAGCTAGTATACACTCAAGAAATGTTTGTAATTTTTTGGACATTATATATACTCATTGGCATTCTTCAATGATTAGCACTCTTATTGGATACCATTTAGTGGTGCTCCACTCTGGCTGTGCCTTGGAAACAAATGTGAAGCTTTTAAGCAATACTAATTGCTCCAACCTGAACCAATTAAATCAGAATCTCTACTAATGGAGTCCAGATATCAGCAGTTTTCCAAAGAGAACTCCAGGTGATTCTAATGCAGGGGGCATTGAGCTCCACTGGGCTAGATTATCTGCCTCCTCTCTTCACTCAACTAGCTTCTTGCTACTTAATGAGAGGTGCTGCTTCGGGGAAATGGCACTCTCATACAATGCTGGTGAAGTGGTATGGCTCCCACAGAAGAATTTGTCAATGTCTATCACGCAACTACATGCATCTTTAAACTAAGTGATTCTGCTGTTAGAAACGTATCCTCTAAATATCCTTGTACATGTGCATGATACTATACGTATAAGGTTATTAACTGCAGCATAGTTTATTATAGCAAAAGGAGGAAAAATCTAAATATCCACAATTAGGGATTGGTTAAATAACATGTGTTTTATCTGTATAATGGTTAAAGAAAAAAGGAAGAATTTTTTGGTAAGTATATAGAATGCTACTTTTTTGTATGTTTTTTAAAATTTTATTTTATTGTGGCAAGAACATTTAACATATGATCTAATCTCTTAAGTTTTAAAATGTACAATATAGTATTGTTCACTGTGGGCACAATGCTGTATAGCAGACCTCTAGAACTTACTCATTTTGCATAATTAGAGCTTTATGCTTATTGATTATATATATATGCAGACTTAATTTGATAGTAAAGCTGGAATGCCTTTCTTTTGATGTACTATAATTACCCTAAATAATTCCTTGATTATTAGGCATTTGGCATTTTGCAAGAATTGGACTGGTGTGTAGACATATTCAGTAGATTTTGTTGATGTACACTATGCTTGTTTCCATTGTCATGGAAGTTTTAAATTATGGAATTTCCATATGATGCATTTTGTAGCTATTAAAAATGAATATTTACTAATATGAAAAGTTGTCCATGATATAGGAAAATATATAATATGCAATCCCATTTTTGTTTAAAGACATACTATTTATCAATGTATGTCTGTTTTTAAGTACAGTATAGTAAGAGAGGAGGGGATTCTGCACCTGGCCCCTCGGCACCTTACCTGTGCTGGCTTGAGCACTAAGGTATTGCCTGCTGCCAGACACGCAGCGCTCTTCCACGCCAGCATCATCAGTGGGTAGTTCCAGGGAATAATAATGGCGCAGACACTGCAGGGGAAGAAATTCGACATCCTTAGTTGTCTCAAACTAACACAAGTCCTGAGTCACTCAGAGGCACTCTCCTTGTCTTACCCAAGCGGCTCTTTCTTGGTGAAGGTCAGATTGCGATTTGGACGGGCCTGGTTAATTGGAATAGTAGAACCCTAAAGAATAAAAGAAGTTGATATTTATTTTACTAATTTAAATTAGTAATTTTTTTTTAATTCTCAGACCTCAAAGGATTAATAAATTTGATCTCAAAGTATCCATTTTCTGTCCTTCTCTTTTATTTTTCCTTGGCTGATATGAAAAGACAGTGTTTGTTTGTTTATAAGAAATATATCCATACCAGAAAAGGAATAGCTATTTCTGTCTCAAGAGAACTATGAAACATAGGAGAGTAAACATAATTCTAATTTAGTCACCCTCCATTTCCAATTTATTGGCATGGCAGAGTATGTTAATTCCCTGCCCACTATCCACTCTCTCTCTCTCTGTCCTTTGTAACAAAATCCCTATATCTGTTTTATCCCAGATAAAATACTGTGTTTCATAGTATCCATGGCAGATAGGGATGGCCAATGGGAGACATAAGCATAAGGCAACGGAAGTGTGACGCTCTTTAAAGTAGGCTCACTCAGCTTGGGCAAGTGCTCTTTCATTCTTCTGTCCATGTCCACTTCCTCCTCCTTCCTGCTTAGACTGTTGCTGAAATGGCTGGTACTGCAGGGGTTATCTTGAGACCATGAGACAGCCTTGAGGGTGGAGGTCCACATGGTACTAAGGATGGCCTGGCAGAGAGAGAGAAGGAGCCTGCATCTCACATACTAGTCCTGACTGCCTATCTTTGGACTCCTTGACAGCAAGAGAAAAATAAACTTCTTACTTGGGTTTTTTGTCATATGAGGCCCAACTTAATCCCGAATGATTCACAATAGTCGTCTTTACAGAAGCCATTCCTTTGCTTTGCCACATACAATATTATTGCTGTTACTAATACAAGTATATAATTTCCTATCTGAAATGCTTGCAGCCAGGTATATTTTGGAATTCAGAAATTTTTTAGATATTAGAAACATATTTATTAATAGTTTATATGCCTTTTATTATGTTTTATTATTTATTACCCCTAGTAGGATTTGGGGCAACCATAATCAAACATATTAATATTTATTCAGTGAAACATATGAATAGTCACTCTAAGTGATATAAATAAAGATTATAAATAGACTTATGTTCATTCATGTCAAGGTGGGGTACCATATGAAATTGAACCAATCAAATTAATTTTCAGGTTTAAAATTACCTGAAATTTGGTAATTGAACCTGAACTACCATTATTAAATATCTATATATGTATGACTTTGTGGCTGAACCCTAATAACTTCATTTTTGTGCAAGACCTACTATGTTGCAGACTTGTCTAATCCTATAATATAGAAATACTTGTTCCCAATCCTTATAACATAACTTGCAAGGCATGTATTATTGTAACCACTTTACGGATGGGGAAAGTAAGGCTCAGAGAGATAAATTAACTTTAACAACATCACTGGTAAGTGGCAAAGCTGAGACTTGGACCCAAGTCTCTCTGATTCTATGTTAATATTGGTGGCAGCAATGTGCCCAGATAAAATATTATGTTTTTTTTAGCGAATAGAGATGTCCAAGGGAGATACAAACACAAGGTGTTGGGAGGGTGGGAATACTTTTGAAATTCCTTTTACCACTCCTCCTTGCCCACTTCCTCCTTTGTGCTGCTGGGAATGAGGCTGTGATGGCTGGTACTGCAGTGGCTGTCATGAGACTATGAGCAGCATGCAGTCTGCAGTTTGCTGCAGGCTCTACCTTTCCCTCTTGCATCATCAGTGCTGAGGCCAAGTGTTGTAGCCACTTATCGTCCCCATGTGCTATTTATTATCTTATAGTAAAAGGTAAATGAAATCTATATTGTACCCGTGTCTTTATCAAAATTTTTCTTACACTCAGTCTGCTTCAACCATCTATATAATCTCTCCAGCCTCTGTAGACGTTTGAATTTGAAAACCCCTGATGATATTAGGCTTCTCCCAAATGTCTAGAAGGCTACTAGATACCCTCAGGAGACATTATAGTAAAGGGCAAAGACTATCATTAGACTTTAGATTCAGAAAATCTTGAGTTCAAATTTGGTTCTGTGGTTTACTTGCTATGGATTGTAGGAAAGACATTCATTTTCTCAAGCCTCTGTCTCCTTACCTGTAATAAGGTGATAAGAGCTATCCATTCACCCACGTGGTTGTTATACCCATTGCAATGGTTTGAAAGTGTCCCCCCAAATTCATATGCTGGAAACTTAATCCCCAAGACGACAGTGGTGGAAGGAGGGGCCTAACAAGAGGCATTTAGGTCGTGAAGACTCCATTCTCATGAATGGATTAATGCTGCTATAAAAAGGGCTTACAGGAGCGAGTTCACTCTCTTCTGCTCTTCTGCCATGTGAGGACACAATGTTCCTCTTCTCCAGAGGATGCAGCCACAAGGTGCTATCTTGAAACCAGACACCAAACCTGCTGGCACCTTGATCTTGGACTGTGAGAGAATAAATTTCTGTTCTTTATAAATTACTCCGTCTCAGGTATTCTGTTAAGCAGCACAAAATGAACTAAGACAACCCTGTTGTGTAGGTAAAGAAACCGACATGAAAGGTGGATCTGACACAGTGCCTGGTACAAACTAATAAATGTCAGTCCCTTTTCCTTTCGGAACAAATAACATTTGCGCTTACCTGAATTTTGTCGCACCAGCCAGCAAAATATCTGAATGTTTGCACAGACATTCCAATGTGAGTCTTCAGAGCCAAGGTATAGACGGCCCCTGAATCAAGGGCTTCAATGGTTGCCAGCTCTTCTTGGTTCTCTTCCAGTAGGTCTGCAAGTCTGTACGGTCAGTGAAAGAAATTCATTCAACAAATACTGATTGAACCCATATTACATATAATGCACTATTCTAAGGACTGAGAGAATTCAGAGGTGAACACAAATGGAACAGGTCTCTGCCCTTATGGAGATCTGGGTCCAACAGGGAAGACAGACATTAAACAAATTAATAAATAATTTGTTTCAAGAGTTAGGAAAAGCAGAGGATATTGGAAGCTTGTATAACTTGTATAAGAAGTAAAACAGCAACTGAACCACAGTAATCCAAGGAGATCAATGATAGAAAGCAATGGAAATGTGGATCGTTCATGGATATACAGAGAGATGTCAGAGTGCAACCCACACCTTTCGAGGACCCATGAACACCTGAGGATTTCTGGTTGTTACAGAAATATTTCCAACACTGACTGAAGAGGACAAGATAGAAACATACAGAATGAATTGCAAACACCCCAGTGGATTTCTGTTTGGTGTTGAGTTGCTATGGGACGATAAGTACAGGACTGAATAATGACTACGAAATAATAAAAATTCATCTTTTGTGTTCACCTCTTCTAGTTGTTTTCCTTCATTCCTTTAGTGGTTCTCTGTGCTGCTCCTTTTGGGCCATTCTAGGGTTGGGCTTGAGACCCCGCTCCCCCAGTGTTTCTTCCAGATCTTGCTCTAAGAGATCTTTTGACAAAGGCCAGGTATTTGGTTTTAGGTGAGCAGAAAATGGAATTTATGATCAAATCCAATTACTTCTGGCATACTTAGTTACTGATTATAATACTCTTCCCAGGCCTAAGCCTTTATAGACTATATATCACCTGGCTCTCTTGCTAGAGGACATTGGAGCCACCTGCAGGAGATTGCTGAATTGGAGGAGAAAGTGGTCAGAGAATTCAATCCCCCAGCTTCCTAATTGATGGGCAGGGATTCAGCAGCTACTGTGTCCCTCCACCAAACACCACTGTAGTATGGCCTTCTCCTATAGCTAAAGATCTTGCTAGATTCTAGAAACAGCTCCTTCCTCTGTCCCTTCACACCTTGGAGGAGCAGCAGTTTCCCCCTATCCTAGCCCTGCCTGGGATGGTTCTTATCCTTCGTTGGATTCCCTTGACCTTGTCTACATCTTTGTAAATAGTCCTTTATTAAATTTCTTTTCATATTGGGACCCTGACTAATATGAGCAATACTACAAAAATCAGGAACTCACATATATGGGATTGTATGTGATTCAAGTAACAGTTGACATATAATAGGTGCAAGCTAGATTGTTTTGCAGGAATTTTTAAAATCTTGGCAATGTTAGCCAATATCCAAAGGCAGTAGACTTGCTCTTCTAAAAAACATACCTGTACATCAGTCTTCCTCTTTCTCTTGCATTCATTCTTCCCCATTCACCGTTTTCAAAAGCATCTTTTGCTGCTGCTACTGCTTTATCCACATCCACCAAAGAGGCATAGGATACTTTGCATATTGTCTATTTCAAGGTAAATAAGAATAGGTTATATAAAAGATATTAAATATGGTTCTTGGAATTAATATTAATAGGAAAAATAGAGCATTACTTATAAAATACAAAGAATGTTATGATGAAAGATTATATCCAGAATATGGTAAAGAAAAAGAAAGAATTTTAATATGAAAATTGTGAACCTGAAACATGGTACTTCTCATGTCACACTGCATTATGGAAGAACACATTCAGGAAAGCTATATAGTTCTTCTAGTGCCTTTGGGAAGCTAAATGTCTTGCCATGCATTTTCAAAGTCTCAACATTTTTTTTCTACATATAGTTCTATGTGGAGGGGTCGCTCTGATGTGTATAGCTATAGCTATCTGTCTAAATTCATCATAAACACTCTGATGTGTATAGCTATAGCTATCTGTCTAAATTCATCATAAACACTCTGATGTGTATAGCTATAGCTATCTGTCTAAATTCATCATAAATACTCATCCTGTAGAAGAGGTTACTATGGCTAACAGTAGCCAAGACCAGAATCCAATAGTCAAAAGAAATGCATGAAGTACACTGTATGAAGTGCTCAGAAACAGAGTGATGGAGTCAAGGAGCTTCTTAACACTGCCTGTTTTACAACTGTGCATAAAACTAAAACTCCACGACCAGTGATCATTACACACACTAAATAATTACTCACAGATCCATCTGTTGGGTTTATAGTGTCATAAGTCTTTCCATCATCCGCATCTGTGAACTGTCCATTTATGAAACACTGATATGGCATTTTTACCGTCATTTCATTGACCTCCTTTGAAACCTAAGAGAGAATGATATTAATAGATTCAATGGATTTCTGCATTTACTGATTTGATATCAAACAGCAATAAAGAAGTATATTCACGAATGCAGAGGGAGAAATTAAGTCTGTGGGATTCTAGTTCCTCCTGTCCAGAAGAGACACACATATGTGAGATTTGGGCCTCAGGATGCTCAGCTTGTGATGACAGAGGTAAGTGCTCTAGGCTGGGCATTATAAAGATCTCAGAATTTCACCCTTAAGTAGATGAAATGCAACGCAAAAGACCTCTAGATAAAGGAAACACCACCATCTAGTGGCAGCATCGACAGAGTACAGCCCTTTCATTTCATTTAAATCCTTGAAAATGCTTCTGTCAATAGGTTTCCTTTTATGCTGGTGCCATTTTAAGTTTTCTTAAGTTCCTCCAGATTTTCACTTTCTCTCTGTTACCTATGTGTTGTCTAAATTATACTCTCTACCATTGGCTAACAAGCAAATTTAGGTTAGTCATTTTTTTTTTTTTTTGAGACAGGATCTTGCTCTGTCGCCCCTACTAGAGTGCAGTGGCTGCAACCTCAAACTCCTAGACTCAAGGAATCCTCCTGCCTCAGCCTCCCAAGTAGCTGGGACTACAAGCATGTGCCATCATGCCCAGATAAATTTTTTTTTTTTTTGTAGAGCCAGGGTCTCTCTCTTGCTCAGTCTGGTCTTAAACTCCTGATCTCAAGTGATCTTCCTGCCTCAGCCTCCCAGAGTGCTAGATGTACAGGAGTAAGCCACCGTGTCTGGCCTGGTTAGTCAATAATTAAATTCTATGTGGCTCCATTTTTTCAACAATAAAATGGAGATAATAAAATGGGGACCTGCTTCATACAGTTATTATGAGGAATAATTGAAATAATATATGTGAAAGATCATTATTGGCATAAAATTCCATATCAATGCAAGGTATTAAAAAGGAAATTGGGCCGGACGCGTGGCTCACGCCTGTAATCCTAGCTCTCTGGGAGGCCGAGGTGGGCGGATCATTTGAGCTCAGGAGTTCGAGACCAGCCTGAGCAAGAGCGAGACCCCATCTCTACTATAAATAGAAAGAAATTAATTGGCCAACTAATATATATAGAAAAAAAAATTAGCCGGGCATGGTGGCACATGCCTGTAGTCCCAGCTACTTGGGAGGCTGAGGCAGCAGGATTGCTTGAGCCCAGGAGTTTGAGGTTGCTGTGAGCTAGGCTGATGCCAGGGCACTCACTCTAGCCTGGGCAATAAAGTGAGACTCTGTCTCAAAACAAAAAAAAAAAAAAGGAAATTGATTTATTTTTAAATCATTTCTTTAGAGAAAGTGGTAATGCATAAAAAAAGAAACAAAAAATAACAAAAAGGTATCTTGTCTTTTCCCCATACCAAGTGCTCATGTTCTAAGAGGTTTTTCCATTGTGTCTATGTAGGATACAATGAAGGAAATTTCATGTGAATGGATGTGTTCACTCCCTGCAAATACCATGTTTCCCCGAAAATAAGACCTACCCATAAAATAAGCCCTAGCAGGATTTCTGAGCATTTGCGCAATATAAGCCCTACCCTGAAAATAAGACCTAGTGATAGGTGTGGCTACACAGCGCATCTGCACAACCCATGCATTTCATCGCAGAGCAGTAAAGAAGACGAGCAGCCCTTCTCATCTGCCCCGCGAGAGCTCTATAGCTCGACATGAGAGATTGGGGCCAATGGTTCTAAAGGAAATAAGAGTCATAAGAAATTCAGGATGGAATTCGGGGTTTGGAGAGTGATGATGATGTTCCAGAAGAAGACAACTTAACTATATTTGAATAAATGTGGATTGTTGTACTGTACTTAAAAAAAATAACACATCCCCTGTAAATAAGCCCTAGGGTGTCTTCCTGAGGAAAAATAAATATAAGACCCTGTCTTATTTTCAGGGAAACATGGTAGTCCACTTTTCTGGGAATGTACTGAGTGTCTTATAGGTAGCATCTAATTTGATTCTTCCAGCAATCCCATGAGGTGGATATTATTATTATCCCACTTGACATATGAGGAAACTAAGGCTTAGGAAAGTTAAGTCACTTGTCCAAGGTCACACAGCTAGTTAAGCTATGGTACTTGGATTTAAACCTAAGTTGGTCTGACTCCAAAATTCATGTTCTTAACCAGATGATGCTAAACTACTCTCCAGATTTACATTTTATTAAAAACAAGGCAATGAGAAGCACTTCTGGAACAGTAGAGTAAGGACCTTGAAATCTACTCCTTCATAAAAGCAATGAGAACATGAGAAAATACTGTCTAAATCATTTCTCTCAGAACTCTGGAGAACTCTCTCAGAACTCTTGCAACCAAAGGCTTGCAAGAATCCATTTCAAGAAAAACAGCTGAGTCTCAGTAAGAACAATGAGCTTTGTATTATATTAACTGCCCTATTCCAAACTCTTTTGACCACTCTACAGTAACCTTGAAAATCAACATCTTTGCAACTATGGTGGCTATAAAAACCAGCAGCCTAGAAGCCACCAGAGGGAATGAGATGGGTCTGGAGCTTTCCAAAATCGCATCCCCAGAGTTGTTACTATTTGGCATGTCTGGCAGCTCCCTGAAAAGCTCCATTCTTCAGGCTTGTCTTCTTTTGTTTCTTTCTTTTAGAGATGGGGTCTTGCTGTGTTGTCCAGGCAGGAGTACAGTAGCTATTTACAGGTATGAACATAGTGCACTACAGCCTCAAACTCCTGGGCTCAAGTGATCCTCCTGCCTCAGCATCCTGAGTAGCTGGGACTATAGGTGTGTGCCACTGAGACTACCTTGGGCTTGTCTTTATTTGACCTGACTCAGAGCCTGCTCTGCACAGCCCTATTCCTAGGGCATTTGTCAAAAATAATCACTGGCAATTATTTAATGTTGCAGCTGCCTGAGGCAGTAATACCAACTGGGGCTAACAAATGGCCAACAAAAAAACATAAAATGAAAAACTGGGGGCTGGGTACAGTGGCTCACGCCTGTAATCCTAGCACTCTGGGAGGCTGAGGCGGGTGGATTGCTCGAGGTCAGGAGTTCGAAACCAGCCTGAGCAAAAGCGAGACCCATCTCTACTATAAATAGAAAAAAATTAATTGGCCAACTAATATATATAGAAAAAATTAGCCGGGCATGGTGGTGCATGCCTATAGTCCCAGCTACTCGGGAGGCTGAGGCAGGAGGATTGCTTGAGCCTAGGAGTTTGAGGTTGCTGTAAGCTAGGCTGATGCCATGGCACTCACTATAGCCTGGGCAACAAAGCGAGACTCTGTCTCAAAAAAAAAAAAAAAAAGAAAAGAAAGGAAAAGAAAAGAAAAGAAAAACTGGGGAATGACATAGCTATGGGAGATTTTGCAAAACTCTGACATATTCCTGGGAATCTGAGGGCCAATACATGTTAGGGCTTGTGCGCATGCCTAGGAAAGACCTCAGAAGGCCCTAATCTCTGACCTCTGGCTGTCCTGAGGCCAGCAGGGAGTGTGAAGGCTGAGGCAGAGTTGTCAATTGCCTGCTGGAACACTGAAGGTATGTCCCAGCACACACACACACAGAGCCCCCTTAGCAAAGGCTGGGAGACCTGCTGGCTC
>VSMD01091295.1:0-14932 GCA_008750895.1 Mirza zaza | reverse complement strand
AAATATATAGAAAAAAATTAGCCGGGCATGGTGGCTCATGCCTGTAGTCCCAGCTACTTGGGAGGCTGAGGCAGAAGGATCACTTAAGCCCAGGAGTTTGAGGTTGCTGTGAGCTAGGCTGATGCCATGGCACTCACTCTAGTCTGGGCAACAAAGTGAGACTCTGTCTCAAAAGAAAAAAAAAAAAATTCATTCATAGATTTAGTGTTTGGGATGCAGAAATGTTCATAGTTTAGGACAAGATGGTACTTAAATTTCCAGCAGGGTCTGTGGTAGTACCCTATAATCAAATGCCTTAATATTTGTGCAACAATATTTACATTAAATAGGGTAACTAAAGATATAAATAGCTTTATGCCACTTCAGGTTAGGTTTTTTCACGAAATGTGTTTTCTAGCCAAACATACCAGAATTTTCTATATTTCAGAAATTAAAGAAATGGGAGCTTAACAACTCTAAAATCTTCTGTTTTAATATCATGTTTATGTGTTTTCATTTGTTGTTGCTCTTTGTAGTTCTCTTGTTTGTTTCATACAATTTTTGATGGTTTTGTTGGAGAATCTTCCTCTTTGTCCTATTTAATGCTTTTTTACTTGAATTTAGATTTAGGTAATTTTAATATTTTCTTCCCTTTTGGGGAGAGTTTTGCCTTTTTGGTTGTTTTTTTGCATTTGTTGGTATATGTTTGTTTATACTTTTCTTTTGTAATAGGTATGTTTTTAAATTTGATCTTCCAGACTGCTAATTTGCTTCTTAGGAATTGCCATTCTGTTTTTCATGTCTTTTAATTTTTTTAATGTGGAAATTGTATTTATTTGATTCTTGCAGGGCTTTTTGCCTTATATTTGTAATTTTTGCTATAATTGCATTTTCTCTGAAAGTTCTCAGTTTTTTTTTTTAATTCAAGGTCTCCTGTGTTTCTTCCATTAGTTCTGCCTCAGTAGGAGCCAGTTAGCTTGTTCTGATTGTTCAGCTTGATCTCCTTCAAGCTACTGAACCTTCTCAAATGGGATATACTTGTTCTTTGCCTATCATGAGTTTGACTCCCTTTATAGAGTAAAATTTGGGCACGTTGGTGTGGTTATTGGTTAGTGGTGAACCAGCAGACCATGGAAAACATGATGATACAGTTTGTCTCAGCTGCCCTATACTGAATGCATTTTCAAATTAAGTACTTTATCCCCAAAGTAGCAGAACCTCACTCTTCCTCTGCTCAGTGAAAATGTAGCTGAAGTTGTTGAAGCAGACCTTTGTGATCATTTCATGACTGATGGAGTTTGTCAATATAGCATTCAAATGACCTCCTGGAGGAGACAGTGAATAAGCAGATGCATTGGACCTAAGCAGCCATGGAATCCTGGATCTTCATGGTCATTGCCCTAGGCTCCACTAGGCCTTTGCAGTTCTGTACCTCCTTCCGCCATGAAAAGGGAAATGAAAACCTAGTTGTATGCAAGTTTACTCACACAAGCACATGTGTGCACATATGCAAACTGAAGCCCTCTCTCTCCTGTGAATTATACCCACTTAGAAGACTCAGAATTCCTGTGGCTTGGATTTTAGTACTTGAATTGAAGAACTATGTTGAAGTTTCTGGTTATATGGTATTATTTTCATCTGAATTAATGAACTATCATTGACTTATACTAGGTATTCAATAAACTTCCTGTAAAGGACCAGATAGTAAATATTTTAGGCTTTGTGGGCTGCATATAATCTTTGTAGCTTTTTTCTTCTACTTTACAGATATAAAAATCATTTTTTTTTTTTTTGAGACAAGTTCCCACTCTGTTGCCTGGGCTAGAGTGCCATGGCATCAGCTTAGCTCATAGCAACCTCAAACTCCTTAGGCTCAAGTGATCCTTCTGCCTCAGCCTCCTGGTTAGCTGGGACTATAGGCAGGCACCACCATGCCCGGCTAATTTTTTCTATATATTTTTAGTTTGCGAATTAATTTCTTTCTATTTTTTTAGTAGAGACGAGGTCTTGCTCTTGCTCAGGCTGGTTTCGAACTCCTGACATTGAGTGATCCGCCTGCCTCAGCCTCCCAGAATGCTAGGATTACAGGCCTGAGCCACCACACCCAGCCCCTATATATATAAATATTTTCTGCTATCCCTTATAGCCTCTGATTTTTTTTTTTTATTTCGGCATATAATGCGGGTACAGATTTTAAGGTTTCAATAAATGCCCTTTCTCCCCTCCCCCCTGATTTTGTTTTAGTTAGTAAACTTTGCACATTGTATTCTCAGTTTCCTTCTTTCTTAGTTGAGTATTGAGTTCCCCAAGATTAGCCTCAGGAACAATGATCTACTAGAAGGACTGATAGTAGTCAGAAAATCTGTTATATCAGGGTTGTGTTTTATTACAGTGAAAGGATACAGATTAAAATTAACAAGGAGAAAATATGCATGAGGCGAAGTTCAAAAGAAAGCAGGTGCAAGTTTCCAGTTGACCCCTTTCAGTGTAGTTGAACAGGGATGTGCATGATTATCCTAGCAACAACATAGGACCAATACACAGAGGTATTGCCGAGCAAGGAATCTCACCTAAGCCTTGATGTTTAGGGTTTTTAGTCGGGGATCAGTCTCATTTGCATGCAGCCCCCACAGGAGTGATATCAGCTGCTTGTACTCCAGTCCACCCAGACTAAATACAGATGGCCCACAGCCTCAGGCATATAAAATCACTTTTATCAGGCAGAATAGTCCATGGATTCAGAGGTCCTCTCCCAGGAGTCTGTAAAGACCTGTCCCAAAGACACATCTTCTTAGGATGTGCAGAGTTTGAGCAACCCAGGCCTGCCAAGTAAACCCTTTCATGCATACTACTAAATGTATGTTCATTCTTCAATACCCTGTTTAAGTATCATCTCTTTAGTGAAAATTGACCCTATTTACTCTAAGAAGAGTTAGTTACTCCCATATCTTTGCCCCTGCAATTACTTAATACCTCCTTTGTAGTTCTATATTATACTGTGTTTCTTATAAGGTACTAAATTCATGACTCTTCAGATGTGAAAACATTTATGTTCTTCGTTCCCCCCCCATCCTCTGTGTGATGGTAATAAGAGTGGTGGTGATGGTTGTTCTTATTCTTCTTTCTCCTTTCTTTCTTTCTTTTTTTTAAATTTTTATTTATTTTTAGTAGAGACGGGGTCTCACTCTTGCTCAGGCTGGTCTTGAACTCCTGAGCTCAAGCAATCCTCCCACCTTGGCCTCCCAGGGTGCTGGGATTACAGGCGGTTTCTCCTTACTTCTTTTTCCTCTCTTCCCACTCCCCTTGCCCCCTCTCCTTCTTCCCCTTCTCCTCTACTTCCTCTGCCCCCTCTGCTTCATCTCTCTCCTCTCCTCCTCCTTTCTTCTTCTTCTTCTTCTTCTTCTTCTCTCTGCTGCTGCTTCCTTCTTTCTTCATTCTTCATTTTTTTTTTTAAGAGATGGAGTCTTACTGTGTTTCCTAGGCTGAGCTTGAACTTCATTGTCCTGTTTTTTCCTTTGGTTTGAAAAATTGTTCTTGTGTATTTCCTTTGATCAAGGTCTTTGTATTTATTTTCATACTTTTTTTTTTGTAAAATTCATGAAATGTAAAACACAAAACAATGGTTTTGAAATGTATAATTATGTATTTGAGGGCTGGGCATGGTGGCTTACACCTATAGCCACAGCACTTTGTAAGGCTGAGGCAGGAGGATTGCTTGAGGCCAGGAGTTCAAGACCAGCCTGGGCAACATAGCGAGACCCTGTCTCTACAAAATAATAAAAAATTAGCCAGGTGTGGTTGTGTGCACCTATAGTTGTAGCTACCCAGGAGACTGAGGCAGGAGGATCACTTAAGCCCAGGAGTTTAAGGTTATAGTGAGCTATGATCGTGCCACTGCATTTCAGCCTGGGCAACAGAGTGAGACCCTGTCTCTAAGTAAGTAAGTAAGTAAGTAAATAAATCTGAGTTTGTTTTAACAAAGTATATATACCTCTTGGGAGACTTTGATATTCCTACTTTTACAATGACATGTTTTATTTATGTTTTGATTTTCTATCAGAACAACTGCATATGGCACTACAATTTTTGTAGTACACGACTCTTGGGGACTCTGTTTATATCCCAGTCTTTGGTGCTGTATTTTTGTGCACATTATAAACTGTAAAAATAATATACTAGTCTAGAACTCGTTTTGAAGGCAAGGATTGTGTCATTTAGGCTATATCCTTAGTTCTGTGGCTGATACATAGTAGTTTGTTATATTTACTCTGGTGCTATTTTTTAATTCTTAAGATTAGTTTCCATGTTGCCTCAACAATTTATCCATTCTGATAGATGCTAGAACACTAGCAGGTGAAGGCACAGATTATCTTTCTTTCCACATGAGCATAAATTCAAGTATCTTTGAACCAAGTCAAAATTTATGAGATAATAGATTCTGTGTTACTTTTCAGTTGCTGCTGTAACAAAATTGCCACAAACTTGGTGGCTTAAAATGGCATGCATCTTGTTCTCTTACTGTTCTTGAAGCTGGAAATTTGACATCAGTTTTACTGGGCTAAAATCAAAGTGTAGGTAGGACTGATTCCTTCTGGAGGCACTTGGAGAGAATCTGTTTCCTTGTTTCTTTCATTTTCTAGTTGCTTGCTGTCTTTCTTGGCTTGTAGGTCCTTCCTTTGTCTTCAATGCGC
Source organism: Mirza zaza (assembly GCA_008750895.1). NCBI lineage: Eukaryota > Metazoa > Chordata > Mammalia > Primates > Cheirogaleidae > Mirza > Mirza zaza. Next base: position 10,262 of record VSMD01091295.1, on the reverse strand, counting down.
ATCACTCCAATCTCTGCTTCTTTTATTAATTGCTTTCCACTTTTCTGTCATCTTATTTTCCTCTGATCTCCTCTTATAAACCCACTTGATTACATTTAGGTCCTGCTGGATAATCCAGGAGTACCTTCCATCAAGAGCCTTAATTTAGTCACATCTGCAAAGTTTCTTTTGCCATGTTAAGTATCATTCATAGTTTCCAAAGATTAGAACCTGGATTTCTTTTGGGGCCATTATTCAGCCAACCACTTTAATAAAGAAGCACATTTTGAGGTGGGCATATTAATGCTTATTTTCTTTTCCTAAATAGGGTATAATTTTTCCCTCCAATGAAATAGGTCAATGGGTTATTTTACTCAGCTCTTCATACTCATTTCTTTGCTTTTATCAGGGATGAATGAATGTTTCCATATAGGCATGCACAATTTCTTTATTTTGTTCATGAAGAAAATTTTTTAATATTGTCATTTTGTGTTGTAGTTGGTGTAATACGGTGCCCAGTATGTCGCCAAGAGTGCAGACAGATAGACCTTGTGGATAATTATTTTGTGAAAGACACATCTGAAGCCCCTAGCAGTTCTGATGAAAAATCAGAACAGGTATGCTTCTCAATTTTTCTTTAGATTCCTATCTTGATATCAAAATGTACATTATAAGAAAAACATATTTGGATAATTATGTACTTTAGGGTAGTTCTGCTATAGTTTCATCTTTTCATATTGTAAATTAAAGATAGCTTTCTTCTATACTCTCAGACTTGGTTAAAAGAGACTAAAGTCACTACTTAAAAAGTCAAATTTGCATAGACTATGTGGTCTGAGCCTTAGATTTTTACTTAGCTGATTGTTTGATCTGTAAGGAAAAGGATTTTTTTTAAGATAATGGATAACAAAATAATTTTATTCTATATACATTGAATTACCAATATGTTTGAGAACAAGTTAGAAAGTTCTTTTTGTTTTGTGGATATATATTTTATAAATTTAATGTAGATTAGTATTTATTTCCTCTTTTAGGTATGTACTAGTTGTGAAGACAATGCAAGTGCAGTTGGCTTTTGTGTAGAATGTGGAGAGTGGCTATGTAAGACATGTATCGAAGCACATCAAAGAGTAAAATTCACTAAAGATCACTTGATCAGGAAGAAAGAAGATGTCTCAGGTAAGATAGCTGCAGTTTTTATGATTATAATTAACATCCGTCCTTTGCCTCTATAGCATTTTCTACTTATTCTTTATAAGCTTTGGATACCAACATCAATAAGCATTTAGAAAATTAGACAAAAATTTTATGTTTAGTTAAAAAATATTTGTTTTATTTTGCTACAGAGTCTGTTGGAGCATCTGGTCAGCGCCCTGTTTTCTGCCCTGTACACAAACAAGAACAGTTGAAACTTTTCTGTGAAACATGTGATAGACTGACATGTAGAGACTGTCAGCTATTGGAACACAAAGAACATAGGTACAGAAGTCATAATTGCTTACCAAGAAATATTATAAAAAAGTGCTTGTAAAATTATTCTTCTTTTTAAAGCAAATATTGATCCTATAATTTTGTCTCTTAACATTTTAAATCTAAATTTTATATATTTTATTTCTTGAAGCAATATATGTTTCGATAAGTTATTTAATGGGTTCCACATTCATATCTACTTGTCTTATGAATATTTGTTAAAGATGTATCATGTGGGTTTAGGTTCATAAGAATGGAGTTGTATTATTTTTTGTTTGCTATTCCTATGGTTCAAATAAGCTTTTTCCAAGTGTAATGTGGTATTTAGGCTATAGGCTATAATCTGAAAAGGCAGTATTCTCATGGGTGTGGGTAACTAATATTCATTTTAACATCAAAGCATAAATATACCGATTTCATGTTAGATGTATAATTTGCAGAAAGACTAGGGATTTATAAACAGTTAAGTAAGCGTGGTTACTAACTCTTTAATACATAGCTTTGTATTTTAACTGTGTTTTACCCTCAGAATTCAATAGTATTCACCTACCACGGGTTTGTTTCATCTGAATTGTCTTGGAACTCTACTGAAATTTCTAGTCAGGTGTATAACAAAATCTCCCAGTAAATTTCCCCAGCTTCCATGTCATTATCTATTTATTACAAGTAAAATGGTCTAGCCTACCCACAGTCCAGGATTTTCTCAAGTGTTTTTCAAAAACTGTTTTTATGGTTAGATGGAAATAGGTTTTATTAACCTATTGCCAAAAAAGGGTAGGAGAAGTTGAGTTAACCACACTTAAATGTATCTTTCAACTGTATGATATCTTAAGAGTTTTTTGCTCATCAGAATTCATTTTGAAGTACATTAGAATCTTCTTAAGAGGGAGTACAATAATCCTAATTGCTAACAGTTATTGCATCCACTTTGTGCCAAACACTTTTCTGAATATTGAATGTTCATTTAATTCATACTACCCATGAGCTTTAGGTACTGGTATTACAACTGTTTTAAAGGTGAGGCAGCCTGCTCACAGAAAGCTTTGGTAGTCTGTACAAGGTCTCAGTAAGTGATACAGCCAGGAATTGAACACAGGCAGTCAGACTCTAGATTTCTTCTTAACCCATTTGCTTATTTTCTCTCATGGTATATAGAATACAGAATACAGTATACAGACTGTCTCAAACTTGACCATATAAAGGTAATGCTTTTAGTTTTTCAAGGCACCTCTCCCTATTTTACAAAACATTTATTAAATTTTTGTACCATTAATTTGTTCAGAAATGTCTTGTCTTTACCTGCAACTTGGCTGTAAATTTACTTGAAGTGACCAGTCTTGTATGTATGCATTTACCTCAGGACCAAATCTTAACCGTTGATTGTGTCTAATGGTCTCTGTTAAGGCATTCAATTACCTTTCTGACAACTGTAGTCAGATCTTTTTTGAGCATTAAATTTCTTACAGCTTTTTAAATTTATGCGAGAGGCAGAAAGAAAAGGAAGATGGCATACTTTTCCCCATATGAGAATAGCTTCAACTTCCTTTTATATGTGTCCTCATGAGTATAGGACAAAACAAACTTTTTCCTCCTGTATTTACTCAATACAGAACACTTCTGTGATTATTTGTGTGACTGTTTCACCTCCATATTGACCAATTCTCTGACATAAGGTGGGTGTCTTGTAATTGAATTCAATTCAGTTCTGACACTGTCTCCCTGGAGTTAAGAGTCAGATCCCACAAGCTAAGAGCTGAGTCCTACAGACTGCTCTTCTACTTCAGATGCCAGTCGCAAGTCCCAGCATCTGGTACTTCTGACTGACTGGCTGTGAATTAGGGGTTCCCCTAACCCCTTCCTTGAGTTTGATCATTTGTTAGAATGGCTCACAGAACTCAGGGAAGCACTTAACTTGCTATTGCCAACCTATTACAAAGGATGTTGTCAAAAGGCAAAATTACATCAATTTATTTTAAAGATCTTAATTGGCTTTATTTAGGATTCTAGAATTGGGCAACGCCTCATTCCATATAATAAAATAAGTGTTCCAGTGAACCAGGCAGAGGAGGTTGGTTTTACAGACAGAGAAGGCCTGAAGAAAGCAGAAGCAGCAAAATAAGATTGGTAATTTCAAAGTTACTTTCCCTGTGAGGCAGGAACAGTAGAGAAGTAACTGATTGATTAACATCAGATTACTTCAGGTTACCTCTTCTTGTAACCTGAAGTACAGATATATAGAATACAGAATACTGTATTCTGTTTCTATATACCATGAGAAAAAAATAAGCAGGTTACCAGCATTGAAACTGGCCTGTTTGAGAAATTAGCCTGTTATCTCTCTCTTGATTTCTTGGAAGGTCTGATAACAATTCAGTTTCAGTTTGGTGACCTCAACATGAGTGACTCCATTTTGATTTTTACTCTGATTTGTTGGGGCTTAGTGCAGGAGCTTAGTCCAAAACAGTGGTCCTCTATAACTTTTATTTAACAATATTTTAAAGAATATAAATGAACAGCCAGATGAAGAGATACATAGGACAAAATATAGGGAAAGGGGAGTGGGAGTTTCCATGCTGCCTCTGGTTGGGCACATTACCCCCTATGTATTTAGCAACCTGGAAGCTCTCTAAACCCTGCCCTTTTGATTTTTTTATTGCAGTCCATTAGGTAGGCATGATTGATTAAATCATTGGCCATTTGTGATAGGCTCAATCTTTCAGACCCCCTCTCCTCCTCTTATTTTTATTTGGAGTAGGGCTGAAAATTCCAACTCTCTAATCACCTGGTTGGTTTCCCTGACAACCAGCATCCATGAGGCTCTTGACCTCTCCCCCATTCATCATTTCATTAGGATATAAAAAGACACTTATCACTTCAGAAATTCTGAGAGTTTCAGGAAGTGTGTGGCAAGAATGGCGACAAAGACCAAAACAAATATATATCAAAATATCACACGTCCTTTATCTTTGGTTCACATTGCCATTTTATTTTCCCCGGATGGACTGTTGCACAACCCATGGCATTGGACTTAAAAGCCCAGGTTCCCATTACTACAACATTTTTACAATTGTTTTCCCTGCATTGAGGTTTACAATGTCAAATTCATTATGTCCACATTATACTGCCAGGGTTATTTTGCCTAAATAGTTGCCACCATTAAAAAAATATACTCAGCAGTAGTCCACCACAGTCAAGTTCAAGTGTTCAGTATAGCATACATTATTGAATTTTACCAGTGCCTTTCTCTTCATCTGTTCAAAGTTGTGAAACATTCCACAAGACCACCCTCACTTCAGACACCAACTGCAGAGTTCAATAAAAACTCAAACGTATGGGAAAATAGCATGCCCACTAAGCTTATTTGTTTTTTACCTTCTTCAGTCACAGTGGTGGCCTTCCAAACAGGATGCTGTTCATTCATCTTGGAACTGCTGTCCATAACCCTAGCAGCTCTTTGTTGATTATTAGAGAGCTATTTATAGCAAAGTACCCATGTAGTCACAGGATCCAGCTTCTCCGGTGATTCCAAAGTCAGCCTTAGGGAAAAAGAGGCTACCTGCTTATAAGTATAATGAGCCCCCCTACATTCTCCTGGCTATGTGTTCCTGCACAAACTATTTCCATTTTATAGGCAAGTCTTCTGGACATTGCCTTCCTTATTAGTGTTTCTGTGTTATCACATTATGGGTATTTCAGATTTCAGGATTATTTTATGTCCTTCATTCATAGAGTCAGTCTTAATGTCCAATAGCAGCTAATTTTTTTTTCTCAAATATTCTACATTATACCATGGCATCCAGAAATTTTCTGGTCCAAAATCCCAGTGGTTGCTCCAGTCTGCATAAGTATGTGTTGCTGACACTTCCAAAAATCATGTCTGAGTATGAATCATAGGGCCCAAAAGTAATGAGAGAGAATACCTTTTGCAATTCATATATGTCCTGCCTTTGTTCAGGTTGCATTCAAATATGAGCCTTTTTTGGGTAGTTTTATTGAAAGGTAATATTTCCAGATGTGGAATACATGTCCTTCAAAACCATATATGCCAACCAAACACTGGGCTTCTTGTTTGGGGTAGGTGGGAACAGCAGTATATTTTTCTTCATGTTTAAAATGTCATAAGTGGACTGGGCGCGGTGGCTCACGCCTGTAATCCTAGCTCTCTGCGAGGCTGAGGTGGGCGGATCCTTTGAGCTCAGGAGTTCGAAACCAACCTGAGCAAGAGCGAGACCCTGTCTCTACTATAAATAGAAATTAATTGGCCAACTAATATATATATATAAATAAAATTAGCCGGGCATGGCGGTGCATGCCTGTAGTCCCAGCTTCTCGAGAGGCTAAGGCAGAAGGATCACGTGAGCCCAGGAGTTTGAGGTTGCTGTGAGCTAGGCTGATGCCACGGCACTCACTCTAGCCTGGGCAACAAAGTGAGACTGTCTCAAAAAAAAAAAAAGTCGTAAGTGGCTCCTACTCAGGTGATTCTTAAGAATTTCACCATTTGGGCAAGCCATCAGACCTTTGATTTATCAATCAGCTCATGTTCATCATGTCTGTCACTATTGCATTGAAATTAGTCCTACTTTGGTCTTCAGTTTCTGATATAATCATGATATTATCAGTTTAGTATATTATTACCCAGAATCAAGTCTGAACCTTCTCTAACCATATTATGACAGTAAGATGGTAAACTGAAATAACTCTAGCTATATAGTAAATGTACATTGGGATCCCTTTCACTTGAAGGCAAATTGTGTTTGGCTGTTTGTTTAGATGGATACAGGAAAAAAAAAACATTTGCAAGATCAGTCACTGAGTACCACTCTCCTTTAGCCTGCTATTTACTTTTTGTAATGTTGAGACGATACTAGGGAGTGCTGATACTATGGTGGCACTACTTTATTCAAACCTTAATGGCCAACTGTTAGTCTTCCGGAGCCATCCACTTTTTTCGTAGGCCACATGGTGTTATTGTATGGAAAATTCATTGGCACCAGGACTCGAGCTTCTAATTTTTCATTAAAATGTAATCTCTTTTTGTCTACCAGCTATCTTACACTGTGCCAAATTAACAACCTTTGTGGATTTGGGCAGTTTTAATGGTTTCCATTTAGCATGTTCAATTGAGATTGGCCTTAAGGTGAACTTTTGCCTTTTGTTTTACGATACTAGGCAAGTGAAGTGTTCACCAATGAGATATTAGATCTATCTCAATAATACATTCAGGTAAAGGAGACATAACCACTGCACATAAAGTCAATGTCAGGACATTCCGATTTTAACCTAAACCTTCACCTTGGTCCTATCAACCATTGCCTCCTCCCAGTCTAACTTGACAGCTGTTAGGACTTCAAGAGGTTTTGGAATCGTAGTGCCTTGAGTGTCAAGGAGTTCCAGAAATGCCTTGGTTTCCCAGTATAGGAGTTGAGTTAGAAGACCCTGGCCTCTCCATCTGTCTTCATCTTGATTAATTAATCTGCCAGAGAATTGCCCAAGGCAATTTGAGGTCAGGTTTCTCATTGTCATCTTTCCCATCCAGCTTTTTAAATTTTTCCAAACTTAGGTAAAATATAGCAAAGTTAGTTTAGCGGCCTTTAATATTGGGAATTAGCAGGGGTTCCTATTGTTCTACCCAATCTCCTGCATTGTGTGTAGTGCTATATTAAGACTTTCGTTTCAACCCCATCAATGTACACTTTATTAATCTCATTTTTAAATAACCATTTAAAGAATTCCATCTTGCTGGGATATATCCCTGACCTTTCCTCTTTGTCTTTCCCTGTTTTCTTATGAATCACTCTAATTTTCTTAGCATCTGTTAAGACCTATAAAGAGAAGCCAAGACGATAAATCTGATAGGGCCCCTTGAATTATTGCTAGATTTTGCAGCAGTAAGGTTACATGGCATGCCCATACAAAAGGGGTCTCCTAAAGCACAGTATTTATCATATACTGTGAGTATTTATCACATACTGAGTATGTGAGGCATAGTCAGTAAATGACTATCCCATCATCATAGTGCCAGTCCAGTATGGCTTGCATAAAAAGCATATCACTTATTTATTCTGAGGATTTTCATTTGGCATTCATAGGAGGAGGAGGACAGTTGGCCTTATTAGGGTAAACATATTTACAGTGGCTTTTATCCAGTCAACAAGGCTATAGCTGTGTCCTAGGGTATAACCTGCTTGTGTGTCTGGATCATGTATAGCCATCTGTGGTTATTCTGTAGTGAGCTGTGGGTCCTGCGTCAACCAAACATAGTCTTCCAGTTCTTCATGTTCAAAGCTAAAGATACTCAATTAATCACTCTCATATTCCATTTTGGTAAAAGTTTTTCTTTATTAAACTGACAATACTGATCCGAAAAATGAGACAATTCCTTTGTACTCTACTTCCTGGTTTTAGTAGTTTCTTGGTTTTGTCTTTCCCTCACTTACATCACCTTCTTGTGACTAGAGATTGTAGAGGTGCTGTCTGATGTCCCAGCATAATTTTTCATTTTGGAGTGACCCTGAGACTTGTGGCTGTAGCTCAGACTGGCTCAGCTTGGCTTAGTGTCAGGATCTGTCTCAATGCTCTCTTGTATTTTCATTTTAGCTATTACAGAATAATAACAAAAGGATTATTTAATTAACTTTTTTCTTATATCTGGCAATTCAACTCCTCGGGAATTGGATCCACCATTTCTAAATTCCATCAGTAACTTTTACCTCTGGTAACTACAGCTATAGTTCCATAACATGAGTGACTAGGTAGCCATCCAGGAATTAAAGTTTTATCAATTCCTCCTGCTCCATCTTTCTTCTTCTCAAACCATGTATTTTCATAAGCCAGGGTCATTCTAGCAATCCTGCTTCTGATGCCAATTATAAAATTAGAGAACAACCCACAAGATCCCTCTTAACTTCTGACACCAGTTGTAAGATCACTATTCCCTAAGACTACATTCAGGTTTGATAATTAGCTAGAATTCACAGAACTCAAAGCTATTTTAATCACAGTTGTGTTTATTACAGCAAAAGGATACAGATTAAAATCATCCAAGGAAAAGATACATGAAGCCTAGTCCAGGAGAGTTCCATATGTGGAGCTTCCAGTTGTCTTCTCCCAGTGGAGTGAGTCATGGACATCATTAATTCTTCCTGGCAGTGATATGTGACAAAATACATAGACTATTCCAACAACAGAAGCTCACCTAAGCCTTGGTGTCGAGAATTTTTTTTTTTTGAGACAGAGTCTCACTCTTTGGCCAGGGTAGAGTGCCGTGGCTTCAGCCTAACTCATAGCAACCTCAAACTCCTGGGCTCAGGCAATCCTTCTGCCTCAGCCTCCTGAGTAGCTGGGACTACAGGCATGCACCACCATGCCCGGCTAATTTTTTCTGTATATTTTTAGTTGTCCAATTAATTTCTTTTTGTATAGTAGAGACAGGGTCTTGCTCTTGCTCAGGCTTGTTTTGAACTCCTGACCTTGAGCGATTCACCTACCTCAGCCTCCCAGAATGCTAGGATTATAGGTGTGAGCCACCACGCCCAGCCGGTGTCCAGAATTTTACTGGGGCTCTGTCATGTAGACATGGTTCATTGCCCCACATGGCAGACCTCAGTTCTCCAGGACAGACCTTCCTGAGGTTGGGATACTGTGACACAAAGCTCCCACTATAAATTATATTGTTAGCATAGACTGTCTGGCTCGACTCAAGGTCCCCAGGTAGACAAAGATATTTGTATCAGGCAGGACATTTCAGGGGCTTAGAGATTACTTGCTAGGAACTGAAGGCAAAGGGTAGACCTCTCTTTGGGCAGGGTTAACTTCTTTACTACACAATCTGTTATCTTCCACTTGCACTCTAGCAGCAGGGACCCACCCATCCCCCAAGTTCTAAATTTCTCTTGCTTTTGTACATGCAATTTCTTAGAGGTGTAGAACACCCTCCTTATCTGTTACGAGAGCCATTTAATCTTAAAACTAGTTCATTTGTGTATGTTATCGTATACTTTCTTTTCCATCCTTTTCCCCCTATGCCATCCTTCTATCTGGACTTAAGGCCTTTTAGGGCTAGTTTATTAAGAGTCTCAATTTCTTGTGTGATTATTCATGTGAGAGTCAGGTTTCCCATCTCTTCTTGAGTCAATTATATAATTGTGATAGTTTATATTTTCTTAGAAAATCATCTATTTAGTAGAGATTTAAAACCGTTAGGTTTGAATTAAATAGCAGTAAGATTTTATGAAGATCTGTAGCTATATTTTTCTTTATATGATGTTTTATAACTGAGTTTATTTCCTTATTCTTTATTAGCTTGGCCATAGGTTTGTGGCTTTTATTAACCATTTTAGTGACCCAGTTTTTGAATTCATGTATTCTGTTTTTTAAAAGTGTTCTAATCCTCACAGTTCTCTTTTATCTTTATTAAATTTTCTTGCTCGCTTTTGCTATATTCTATTTAGATTCTTTTTTTTTTTTTTTTTTTTTGAGACAGAGTCTCACTTTATTGCCCAGGCTAGAGTGAGTGCCGTGGCGTCAGCCTAGCTCACAGCAACCTCAAACTCCTGGGCTCAAGCAATCCTGCTGCCTCAGCCTCCCAAGTAGCTGGGACTACAGGCATGTGCCACCATGCCCGGTTAATTTTTTCTATATATATTAGTTGGCCAATTAATTTCTTTCTATTTATAGTAGAGATGGGGTCTCGCTCTTGCTCAGGCTGGTCTCGAACTCCTGAGCTCAAACGATCCGCCCACCTCGGCCTCCCAGAGAGCTAGGGTTACAGGCTTGAGCCACCGCGCCCGGTCGTCTATTTAGATTCTTATATT
>VSMD01091294.1:0-28683 GCA_008750895.1 Mirza zaza | reverse complement strand
TGGAGACGGGGGTGTCTGGAGATGGGGGAGATCTGGAGACGGGGGGAGCTGGAGACGGGGGAGCTGGAGACGGGGGGAGCTGGAGACGGGGGAGATCTGGAGACGGGGAGAGAGCAGGAGTGGGAGCGCCTTCCCCACCGCCGGTGGGCATGGAGCAGGGGGAGCAGGCGGGGAGCGGGAACCACGAGGTCGGGTGACCGAGGAGCCCACGTGTGGAGAAGAGAAATCGGACAGGAGCGTGCCCCGCCCGTCTGCGCCTTTGGCGATCAACTGGATGAGGGCAGGTGGGGCGCTAGGTCAGTGGACGCGGACCTGATCCCGCACGCGCCCGCCCTGCCCTGGGCCCGCGGGGAAGACGGGGCGGGGGCGTGGCTCGCAGTCGGGTCCGCGGCACACCTGCCGCACGCACCTGCAGCTGGCCGGGCGGTCTCCCGCGGGGCGAGGGCGGAGGGCGCACGTGGGAGCTGCCGGCAGAACCTGCATCCGAAGGCAGGAGTATGACCGTCCCCTACTTGGTCGTCTGCACAGCCACTCACTCATTCGACAAACCGGCCTGCGGGGCTGCGCCACTGGCGGGCCGCGGCCTCCAGAGAAGGAAACGATGACAACCGCACCTGACACCTGCGTCCCGGTTCGGTGCGAGAGCGAGGGCGGCGACGGCACCGCGTGCCCGGCCGGTGCAGGGCGTGGGAGCCGAGCACGGATCCCCGGCCGGCGCGGAGCAGACGGGGACGGCGGGGGACAACGGGAACCGGTGGGGAAGTAGGGAGGAGGCGGGGTTTAGAAAGGCTCTGCATACCCTAACCCTAACCCTGACCCTGACCCTAACCCTGCGTATCACACTAGGAAATTTGTATTGCTTCACAACCAAAAGAGATGTCTACACCCGCGGTTTTCACTTCCTACCTTAGAGCAGCAGCCTGGCCTTTTGACCCACCATTTCACAAAACCTGTCAAAATCCTTCATTGGAACAAATGCAGTGAGAAGAAAATGTAAAGACGCTTGAAGTTATAAGTAACAGAAAATCAAATCAACCTGGACTGATTTCAGGTTGAGTCCAAACAAATGTGTGGTCCAATAAGGAAAACAAAAAGGAAAAAAAAGTAGGAATGGAGAAAAGATTTTTTTCCTGAAAGTCCTCCAACACGCACACACACACACACATATGCACACACATGCATGCCCACATACATACACATCTTTTACTAATTAAAGCAGGTTGCAGGGAAAATAGTTTTTCCATTGACTTGTTATGTGTTAAGGTTTTATATATTTCACTTGGCGGGCAATTTTGTGATCACTGTGCATCTGAACCAATCACTCATTTAGGTGTTTAAGATACAATGATAAGACGTGTGATGCTGTCTTCAAAAATTTTATTCTTATTTCTGTTTAGAACCAGTTACTATCAGTAAAGTTGTAAGTATTAGACTAAATGAAGCTTTACAATTGGATGTTATTCATTTATTCAACAAATAATCACAGAGCACCTACTTTCCGCTAGGCCCTGTTCTAGGTGCAGGGAATAGAGTTGCAAACAAAACAGGCAAATCCTCGCTCTCATGAAGCCTACATTTTAGTGCAGCTCAGACAAGCAACATGCAAACGGGTATAATATGACACGGGACAAACACTGTGGGAAAAATAAAATAGCATGCGGGGCCAGGAGGGGGGAGCATTTCAGACGGGGTTTCAGCAAAGACCTTTTTGATTTCTCTGAACAGACAGTTAAGAAGGGGGTGGTATGAGAAGGAGATTTGGAAGAATGAGCGAGTGTGAAAAATGTTATCTAAAAACTTGCGTGGCAACGTCTTAGGAGACAAAGCAGCCGTCTCTTGTTACCTCTAGTAAGTAACTCGCTGAGGAACAGAACGCAGTGCCCTGCACGCTGGCATTTCCTAAGCTGCCCATTTCCACGTGACTTAGCATTGATATTGAACAGAGAATCTGTCCACAATTTAATATTTGAACTAAATTGTATATCTGAGCCAGAAGCAAATAGCTGTTGGAGGACCGTGAGTGAACCCAGAAGTCTCTGACATGAGGAGGAGGTCCCTTTGGTCCAAGTTCTTCCTTGCTTCCATCACAATCTACGCCATCCTCCCTCCTGCCCCTCCCTCCGCCAGCTTTTCACCTCCCGCCCGCACACAAGAGGAGCAGGGTGCCTCTCTTAGGAACCTTGCTATGCTGAAGCATTCTGGATGCTTTCAGAAATTGAGATGGGATATTCCTGGAGAGGGCGAGCACCCGCCCTCCTAGGTGAGAGAGCTGTCTGGGACAAAGGCAGATCAGCTCCACTTGACTCCCAGACCAAGATTAAAGTCTCGGGCCTGGATCTCAGGGCTGACAAGACGGCAGGACATTTTAAGGAAGCGTATACTGCAAACAACACTGTCCACGCTGACTCTCAAAGAATGTCACCTAGCATTGATGCATACAATCTGAAGTCCAGCATTCTCCATACATTTAACAATAAGTGGCTGGGACGCTGTTGAATGCTTTTTATCCCTCCTCTTGCAGGTTTGAATAACGTTCCCATCTGCACCGTGAATGACGATGACGATGCCCTATGGGTTGGGGACCAGCCTGCCCACTCCGAGAAGGACGAGACGCCTTGTGCCAAGTGCAGCTGCCCACCCAGCGCCGTGGCCCCGAGGAGCCCGGCCAGACGAGTGTCACCAGCTTCAAACAGCATCAGAATGCCCCCCCGGCCTCATTCTGGTGAGTCCATCCCAGCTGATGAAATGTTTCCTTACGCCTCCTGCGAGTAATTGGGAAGAAAAATTGATACGATTGCTAAAATAGCTGCAGTGAATTTTTTAAAGTTATAAAGTTTCCCCACTGTGAAATAGATTATTCATTATAAAAAAAATTTCACTCTTCTAGTCTCAATTCAGCAGCGAGATAATGTTTAAACTGTTATCGCTGTGTCCAATATGTATTAATTGTGTCCAGTATATATCTGGCACGGTTCTAGTCTGTAATCCCTACGAAACTAGCTAAGAGATGCCGGCATTGACTGTATAGCCAATACTGCCAGGGAAACTATGCCAGACAAAAAGTGAGTCCAGGAAATGCAATCTGGATGGAATCGTGTGTTTACATTTTCCCCGTGAGCTTGTCATCTCCTTTAGGTCAGGCCCTGGATTATTGTCATTCTTCATTTGTCCCTTTGGCCCAGCACAGTGCCTGGTCCTAAGTAAACAATCCAATCAATTAATTTTACCGAACTGAAGGGCAAAGGAATTGATCAAAAGTAAAGTGTGACAAAGTCCAAAGAGCAAGGTAAAATAGAAGAAAAAAATTCTGCATGGCAGAAATTATATTTAGTTCTTGTCTTTCTCCAACCCTACAGAATGATACGGTATTACTAAAACTTTCAGAGTACATGAAAATGATTACAGTATAATGTGGTAAATCAATTTCTTTCTAATGATAGTAGTAGGAAGGATCATTTACAGAGTGCTTGCTGTGTGACAGGTACCATTCTAAGGTCCCACTGAACTCATTCCACCCTTTCAAAAGCCCTTATGCCCTCCTTCCTACTAGCAATGAAGAGTCAAAGCCTACTTATTCCACCTTCTTTCTGGCGTCCCTTCTTATGCTGTAGAACCTAGAAACCACATTTGTAAGAAAGATGCATTGATAGGGATTAGGTGTTACCATCCATGAAGGTTTCTATGGCTGTCACCTTTTTGGTGGCTTTCTCTTATCAGACATGACTGGAGACGTGAGTTTTTCCGCTGTAACCTCCCAGGGCTCAGGTTCTGGATTCGTGGGCTTTCTGACTGCAGCGTACTCCACTGCCTAACCTCTAGTCTTACGGATGTCGCGGCAGCCGCAGAAGTGGCAGTGGCTGACTCCCCGTCCTCCTGCCTGTCACAGAGACTGTGCCTCCCTTGGTGCACCAGGCCCAGGGTACTGTTCTTGGAGTGATTTGTGATGATTAAGACCAGAGCGCATTGCTCCAGCAATATGAAAAACTCCTAAGTCCCTGTATTATTTACATTTTTGCTTAAAATAGAATGGTTTCTGTTTCCCAGAAGTGAACACTAACTTAATAGACTCACCATCCATAATGTTGTTTTCATTACTTGGAGAGAGGTAACTTTAAACTTTATTTTTCTATCTTTCTTCAGCTAGACCTAATGAATTTAGTTACTATTGGCTATATGCACAAACTCTTTTCATGTTTTTAAAAATGTTTGTGATAACTATGGCTTCAGTAAAAGAGATAGCATCGCTTACACAGAGTATATATTTAAATTAATGTAAAGGAAAATTAAGCAAACCTTTAAGTGCCTTTGGGGTGTTTTAAGGGGATTAAATTAGATGACTGAGTATGAAATAGAGAGGCTTATAAAACAAGAAAGAGAAAATAAAGAATGTAATTTTAACTCAGCAAAAATCTTCTCTTTCTGTCTACAGGGCAAATGACAAGCATAAATTCTCTTTAAGAGAGAAAGTGACAGTTACCAGGACAGGAAACAGAGAAAAACATGTCTTATACTGAAATATGTACTTTTAAAATCAGTTTAGCCAGAGCATTGTGTCTTTATAGCATCATCTTGGGCATAAAATTAGTTTTTTTAAATATAAATATGCTTTTATTATGTTATCTTAATGCCATTTTACCTTCAAGTCTCCTAACATTTATAAACAGATCCCGGAGTTGACTTTCATTTAAATTCAGACGTACTCCCATCTATTTCAGCAACTGACACATACATCACGTGATAGAAATTCTTTATCAGTTTAATCTAAATGTATTTTTCCTCAATTTCATTTCAGAGCCCAGTAGAAAAATTGAAGAGTGGTTCAAAACTTCCATTGACAATCCCTTAGTAATTAAAAAGGTAAAGAAACAGCTATTTACAGTTATCTATTTGGTCTGGGTTCTATAGTCTCCTCCTTTTTCCTCACACACCTTTCTGAAAAGCCACCATGTTTCACACTACTTTTACAGCGTTAGTAGAGTGTAATCAACATGATATAAGATGCACATATTCAAAGTGCACAGTCTGATGAGTTTTGACAAGCACATGCACACACCTGAGAAATCACCCCTGTATTCAAGAGAACTCACATCTCCGTCACCCCCAAAGTCTTCCCATGGTGCTGGCCCCCCCACAAGCAAATAGTTGTCGGCTTCCTGTCACTAAAGATTAGCATGGGATTTGCTGAATTTTAAATTAATAAAATCATATAGTGAATTAGTGAGTTCTCTTTATAAAATCTGGTTTCTTTAATTTAGCACAATTATTTTAAGATTTGTCCATGTTTTTATGTGCATACATAGTTCATTCCTTTTTATTGTTGACTAGTATTCAGTTGTGTGGTTATCTTACAATTTGTTATCCATTCGCCTGTTGAGAGACATTTACATTGCTTCTAATTTTTTTTTTTTTTTGAGATAGAATCTTGCTGTTTTGCTCAGGCTAGAGTGCAGTGCTGTCATCATAGCTCACTGCAACCTCCAACTCCAGGGTTCAAGGGATCCTCCTGCCTCAGTCTCTGGAGTAGCCAGGACAACAGGCGCTGGGACAACAGGCACATGCCACCACGCCTGGCTAATTTTTTTTGTAGAGAACGGAGTCTAACTATGTTGCCCAGGCTGGTCTTGAACTAGTATCTTCACAGATCATAGTGGACTAAAATTAGAAACCAATTCCAAGAGAAACACTCAACTCTACACACAGTCATGGAAATTAAATAACCTACTCATGATTATTGGATCAATAATGAAATTAAGATGGAAATAAAAAATTTCTTTGAACTGAATGACAAAGGGGACACAAGCTGTCAAAATCTATGGGATTCAGCAAAAGCAGTCCTCAGGGGAAGATTCATACCCTTAAATGCCCACATCAAACAGACAGAAAGATCACAAATTAATAACCTTTTTTTTTTTTTTCACTTTCATGGATCTCTCTTATTAACTACAATAGTTCTCATTCATTTTACATTCGATTTTCATAGAAAACACAAGTGGATGCAAATGCATATTGATTATGTTATATCTTTGATTTAGGAAGAAATTAAGCCAAAAAAGCCACCATCATCTCCAAAGACACCCTCTACTGCTGGCTCCTGTTCCTCGGGAATGGCGAGCACCAAGAACGAAGTCAAAGCCAACACCGTTTGCATACCCAACTATTTGGATCAAGAAATAAAAGTAAGAGGCAGGCTTGTTAAGTTCATAACGTGAGAATAATATGACAATACAAAAAAAGTCACACCATTAGCATATTTAAAACACTTGAATGGTTCCTTATTGATGACTAAATTGATTTAAAACTACTTAGCCTGAAATCTAAGGCGTACTCCTATTTTCATCTCCAGTCTTACTTTTCCCTAGAATCTTGCCACTCTTACATAAATGCAACCTTTGGTTTAGACATGATGAAAAGCTTGGTGTTTGCCAAACATACCCATTCCTGTCCTTTCCATGTTTCTCTTTACCATCTTCGTAACCCTTGAGAAGCACTGCTGCTAACTTCTTGCCACATCTATAAAGTTACGTCGCCTATTTTAAGGCAAAGATTCCTCCAACTGACATTCTCCTCTCCATCTTATCTTTGGAAAACTATTTCTTCAAACTTCCTCTGCCTGGAGTTATACACTTAGTTATATTAATAGTAATATGTTATACAGCCTCCTGGAAGGTTCTCCCCAGCCACAGTTATTTCTGAGAATGACATAAAATCAAGAATAAATCAACCAGCTGGTATTTGTCACCTGCCATTTTTCTCCTTCTTTGAACCCCTATAGGAACCTCCACATTGCCTGCCATAAGACCCACTACAAGGAATTTGGGGTCAAAGTATTGTAATGAATACCCTTATAGCAATTTTAAGTAATCAGTGTCTGCAGTTACAATTACAAATAAGAGAGCATGTTGTGAGGATGGTTATTGAATAAGTCCCTAACAGGGAACTATTTTAAAAGTAGAATGTATTAGTGGCATTGGTATAATACTTAATGCTGGTGACTAAAATTGGAAAGGAGAATAAAAGGAAAGATGTCAGAGGGAGAATATCTGAAGATCTGACTTGTGTTTATACGTGAT
Organism: Mirza zaza; assembly: GCA_008750895.1. Lineage (NCBI taxonomy): Eukaryota > Metazoa > Chordata > Mammalia > Primates > Cheirogaleidae > Mirza > Mirza zaza. The sequence goes on along the minus strand of VSMD01091294.1, from coordinate 21,613 downwards.
TTCCTGGTGATTCTGGCTAATGACAGATATTATACAGAGTCTTCAGAATCATTATCTGTCCACCTTGCCTGCCGCACTGATCTTCCTAAAATTTGCTCTTTCCCACCTTAAGGGATTTGCCCAGAGAATTCTCTCCCTTTTGATCCTCTCAGTGATCACCTTCTCATTCAGGCCTCAGTTTAAATTTCATTTACTCAGAAATACTTTCCCTGACCACCCAATCTAAAGTAGCTACCTAGTCACTGTCTAGGTTATTTTTTATTTGTTATTTTTTGTATAACATATGCTGTATCTGCTATGTTCCTATTTATTTGTTTGGATAAATATCTTCTCTCTCTCTACCCCACTCCCACTAAAATTTAAGTCATATAAGATCTCATACTTATCTTTCCTGGTTACTGATTTATCTTCAATACCTAGATGAGTGTTAGACATCTAGTAATTATCAAAGAAGTATTTGTGGAAGGAATAAATCAAAAAGAAAAGTACTACAAGATCAAACAAAATCAGCTACTATAAAGGCCCTCAACTCAAACAAACCATAAGCTGAGTGCATTTTGAGTAAGAGTGTCGTGTTTCCACATGAACAGACCAGCAGGATCCTGTGTAACTCACTCTGTGGGCATCTGTTAAAGAGCCCTCCTCTCAAAAGCATCTTCCATCTTTTGGATATCAACTTCCCTGGACATTAATTGACTTTTTAAAACCCCATTAAAATGTAAAGTCTTTGAAGGCAAGGATCTAGTCTGCCTTGTTCACAACTGAGTCTTCAGCACTCATCACCATGCTTGAAAAATATTAACTGGTGCACAGAACATGACTTTTTACAAAATAGTTGTTGACTATTTGTTAAATAAAAGAAAGAAAAGGGAATAAAATGCTCAAATAGGTCTTATCAAGATTTTTTGGGTTACATAAAAGAGCTCTAAAAATAGAGCTCATCTTGGAGGTATTGAATCTTTCCATGCCTTTTATAAAAAAAAAAATCTGAAATATTTTCCAATTTTCTTCTATCCGGGGGTAACTCTGAATGGGTTGTGAAATCGAGACATTTTTGCACAGGAGTGTATGCAAAAGAGTATACAGTTTCAATTATTATTTTAAAGGAAAAGAAAAACAGAATTCTTTGTTTATTAGCACCTCATTTTAAACCTTCCTCTTAAAGATCTGGAATTCATAGACATAGCAGTCTCTTTATTACTGACATCAAAATTCTGTCAAACACATCCACTTATTCTACAAATATTTAATGTAAACCTACAAAATACTACAGTTTGGGGATAGAACTGATTCCTCATTCACGGAGTGTGTGAGAGGGATTGTGCAGATGTTGTTGAAGATGTAGCAGGAGACTTTGTAGTGAGGAAGGCCTGCAGGGAGCAAGAGACCTAAAGAATGTTTAAGATGTAATTAGAAGATGAAGAGAAGTATGGAAGAGGTCCTTCCCCGGCAAGAGACCATCATGTCTTAAGGGTAAGGGGTGAGAGCGGTGCTTATTCGAGGAACTAAAAGCAATTAACATGGTTGGTGCAGAGAGTGCAGGGAGAGGGTGGAAGAGATAGGGCTGGACTTAGGCAGAGGTGGGATAACAAAGTACTTGATTAGCCATATGAAGGCGTCCAGTTTTCATCCCAAGGTCTGTGGGAAGCCAGTCGAGAAGTTTTAGCACTTGATGGTACTGAATTACTTTGTAAGTGCAAGAATTACATGGTCAAAATTGTACTTCAGAAAAATCATTCTGAATACAATAGGCAGAATTAATCTGGGGGGATGAGGTGGCAAAGTTGTAAGCAAGGGACTCTGGTTCTAAAATGGTGGATAGGTTCAAAATGTCACCTGTCGTAAACAGCTGTATAATTCAACAAAATATATAAAGAAATTGTTTTCAGGTATTGGAAACAGATAGTACAGATTTATGACCATTGAGAGAAGATAAACAATTGGGATAATTTCCATATTCAAACCAGACTTCTGCCTGGGGCGCCTGCCCAGTCATAGCACAGAGAAGTGGAGCTCTCTCGAGACCAAGTAAAGACCAGCAGGTTCACTGGGTATAGAAAACAGAGTTCAGAATTTGGGGATGCTAGGGTAACTAGAGTTTGCAAAGAAGAGAAATCTGTGCATAGAATGAGCTCCAAAAATCTGTATGGGGTCCCACTGAGCCTTTGGTCCAATAATAACCTGCACATGCACAGGGTGAAATTCTGAGACCTGGCAGAAGGGAGTTAATGGGAGGTAGCAGAGCTTGGAGTTGCTGGAGTTCTTATTTTCCAAAGTGAAGAGACCTTGCTGAACACACTAGGAATTCAGTTGAGACCCCAGAAAGGTCACACCTTAAGAATAGGTGTGAATACTGTAGCATTAGAGTAGGGGCTACTCTAGACTCAGACTCTCAAACCCTAAAATCAAGTTTCAACAGATCGAGCTCATCTGCCAAAATATTAACTACCTTCCAGGACAAAACCGAACACTCTTTAAAGGGAGACAAACAAAATATAGATGCTACACAATGAAGCATATATAAAGGCCATCACATAATAAAGAATTATTAGAAATTCAAGGAACAGGAAACTATAACCCATAACCAGAAGAAAGAAAAGAGTTAATAATCAGGCACAAAAATGACGCAGATGTTGAAAGGACCAGGGAAGGCCCTAAAAGGGGGGCTCTAAATATTTTCAAGAATTTATAAGAAAAGATGGATATAATGAGTGAACAGATGGGAAATATCACAAGAGAAATAGACATCATACAAAAAGAGGACCGAAAGGAAATTCTAGAATTAAGAAATACAGCCATGCACCACATAATAATGTTTCGGTTAACAATAGACCACATATACAACAGTGGTCCCCTAAGATTATAATATGGTATTTTTATTGTACCTTATCTATGTTTAGATACACAAATACTTAACATTGTGTTACAATGGCCTACAGTATTCATTCCATACAGTAACGTGCTGTACAGATGTGTAGCCTAGGAGTAAAGTCTATACCATATAGCCTAAGTGTGTGCTAGGCTATACCACCTTGGTTTGTGCAGACATGCTCAATGATGTACTTAAAATGATGTTCATACATGATGAAGTCACCTAATGACACATTTCTCAGATCGTATTCCTGTCATTAAACAATGCATGAATAAAAAATTTCAAATTTCAAAAATTTAAGGTTACTCTGCTCCTAGAAATCATGAGGTCATTGAAGAAAAGTTCTCGGGGGGATTCCAAGGGATAATTTCAACAGACTTCCAAGGGTGGAATCACAGAGAGAATCTACTCATCAGATGTTTTTCCATTTCTCCAGACCTGATGCACACTCGATTGAGACTGGTCAGCCATGGCTTCCTGACACTCGGAAGTCTGGACTGCAGGCCTGGCTGTCCTGCCCAGCTGCAGAAACAATGCCTGTCTCAAGGAACTGGAAGCTACTTGGATTCATTATGCACTTTCTTAGGTTCCCATAACAGAGAATGCGGGTTTCCTAGGAGGAGACATGCATTCTACATCCTCTCGCTAAAAGGATAATTACATTCTCTAGGATATTGCTGATCATGAGTGAGCTGTGACTTAGAAGAAGCTAGGAGTGATGCACAATCACTATATTGATGACAAAGCCATAGAGGCAGAGTGGCCTAGAAAATACCACAGCACTCCTTTCTGTTTTTGATACTCCTTTCTGTTGTTGATTTGTTGTGAAATTAGGAGCAAATTTAACATGGTCACTTCTAGAATATGGCATCATTTAGAACAGAAATCTTAGCATAATAACAAAATTCAATGCAGGACAGTTGATTTTTCAGCCATTTAATTTTGATTCTATATCTTCAGCATCTAGAATAATGAAGGACATAAATGTTTCTTGAATTAACAATAATTTAAGATTCCAGGCAGCTTGACTAGGAGAAAGAATGTTTCAGTAGCTCAGACAAGAATTGATGTGGCTTTAGATTAGGTCAAGGTAGTGGGGTTAAAGAGAAATGGAGCCTTTGGAGAAATATTTAGGAGGTAGAATTTGCTGAACCCTTGTCTGGCAGCATGTTGTAGAAGAGGGTGAGGGAATCATCCAGGATGGTCTCAGGGGCTGGCTCGGATGGTGGTGTTCCTTGAGGCCGGAGAACCTGGACGAAGAGCAAGTTTGGAGCAGGTTTTAGGGAGAGAAATACGAGTTTAGTTTCAGGTATTTGGGGTTCAAAGTATCTGTAGTATATTTAAGTGGATACTTTGGGTAGGGCATATAGGACTGAAGTTCATGAGACAGATATGAATACTAGATAAATCTAAACTCCCAACAGCAGACACAATTAAGATTCAACTGGAAACTTCATTATCTGGGCTTACTTAACACTTTGTACCTTTATTTTAATGATTATAGTCTATTTTTATTAGATTAATTATTTCATATTTCTATCTCCTCTATCACCTACATTTCAGCCCTGTAGCTCCAGATTTAAAAAAAATGTCAAGGAAGGATTCTGATTAACTAAAGAGAATTGCATTCCTACCCCACTGGGCCAATCACTGTGTTAAGGAACCGAGGTGCAGTGATGAATCCGCTCAGATCACACCCCCCTCTCAGCCTCTGGAGAGGAGCGGGGCAGACCTGGCCAGTTGCGACTGGCAGAGTCTCATCAGAGCCCTGTGCAACAGTGGGAAAGGATCAGTTCCCCAAAAGAAATAAATTGATCCTACCAAGAAGATGTTGGTACTGAACAGACAAAACAAGAGCAACACGCTGCATCACCTCACCTGAGCTATTACTGGTCCTAGAAATGTCGGTTTTGCTAAGATTACACTGTGTTCTATTTGAAGCCTGGCTCTCGAGCTATAATCCAATTGACTTAATAGAGCATCACATACAGAGTGACATATGGGGAGATGAGATTCTGAGAAAGGTAATGGAAACCTCATAACCTTGTACTGTCGATTTGCTCACGTGTAACTCTAATATTCTCTGTCAGATCCTGGCGAAGCTCTGTGACATTTTACATACTGATTCTCTGGCAGAAGTTCTACAGTGGCTGCTTCATGCAAGTTCAAAAGGTGAGATGACGATAAGCATTTTTAAACACGGAGCTCCGTTTATTTTTAGAAACTGGGAATATGCCAATGTGTAAAGTTTTCTACTTTGAGTTTGCAAAGATAATATCGCAGCGTTATTTCCACAGTGTTTCAGCATCAGAATCATTGCAGTCCTATATATCCAACTGCATGCATGCTGGTCATTCAATGACCCCAAATTTAGCATGTCTCAGATTGGACTCATTTGGGTGATATGAAACGCTCGTGTCCAGGGGAGGCCTTGTCTTCAGCGAGGGCCGGTTTGTGCTTCTGCTCCAGAGTCCGCACACCCAGGGCTCTCCTTGAGCAGCTCTGCCGGCCTGCCGGGAACCCTGAACACAGCTTCTTTCTTTCCTTTGGTGTGGCTGCAAGTCCCAGACTCCAACAGCTCTGCGGATCCCCATCAACTCAGTCGTCCCCCGCCTCCTTTGGGCCCTTCTTGTCCTGTCCCGTGAGAACACATGGCATTCCCAACCAGGACAACCACAAGTGGCACAGAGCAGCTGTCCTCAGATCTAGCAAGCGAGTCCCCACTGACTGAGGCACTACCTCTGAGGTGGGACCTGGGAATCTGCATTTCTAGCAAGTTCCCAGGGGGTGCCAATGATGCTGGCCCGGGGGCCACTCTTTGAGAACCACTGCACTGATGGGTGTTGGGAAAGACCAATGTCTGAGGAACAGAGTAAGGTCTTCAAATGAGCAGCATTTTGCAAATGGTGCCTTACCCTAGGAATTCAGTACTTCTTTGCAGGCAGTTGAGAAGTGCTTGGGGGCAATGAGTCTCTAGCTATTCTCTATTTTTTTTTTTCCTTTTTAAGAATGTAACATTTAATAAAGTACACAGGTGATAAATGCTTCTTGTTAGGAGAGAGAGCAGATGAACCAGAAAGAAAAAGAAAAAAATGAGAAAGAACAGGAATAATCAATAAAATTACCACACACATCATTTCAGTGAATACTTTGGTGTCTATCTTTCTAGATATACTTGTGACCATTGATTATTTCTAGCCAACATGATAATGACAACGTTTGCTCCCCCCACTTTTTAAATCAGAAAAAGAGTGGGTATCAGCTTTGGTTCATTCGGAGCTGGCCGAGATAAACCCGTTGACTTCTGGCAGAAGCAGCACATCAAAGGAACCAGCCATGGGGACTGGGAACATGGTGAACTCACCACCCACAGTGACGCCCCCAAATTCCCCTGCAAAAGCAACAGTGCTGAGCAGCGTTAGAGAACTTCAGCCAGCCAGGTGAGTATATATAATGGCTGCCAGGAGCGCCTGTGGTACATAAAGACTGAATTCTCTTGTCATTTACCTTTCAAAATGCTAACAACGTTGCCGTGCTAAGTCCCCTCTTTATTCAGTAAATGATTACAATCTATGTTTGTTTTTCTTTTCCCAAATGTAATGTGAGAGTTGTTCTCAATTCTATTGTTTAGAACATTTTGGCAGGAACCATGAATATGTCTTCCTTATCCAATAATCTTTCTTTTTGAGGAAAATTTCCTTTTCACTAAAGGCAAAGCAAGAACAGTTACCTTAGAAATCTAAGAAAATAAAAGTTTTGCTTTGTGTTTTTTTTTTTTTTAGTTTGACTAAAAATAGAAGCAATTAAGGAAACCAAAATTGTATTGTTATGGTTATTGTATGTTTTGTCAAATGTGTATCACCCAGGTGTCACTTTTTTGTGCAGAATAATGCAAGAGTAAAATAAATTGCTTCACTTCATTTTCTCTGACTTATTCCTGGGGGCTTCCAGAGAGAAAAATAACTACTAAGAGAATTGGCTCTTTCTGTGCTTAGCACAGCCATGGCCCGCGCGGTCCCAAGAAGCATCTGAAGCTTGTAGCAGCTCCAAAGCATTGGATGCTGGATAAACTGACCGGTGTGTTTGCTCCTCGTCCATCCACTGGTCCCCACAAGCTGAGAGAGTGTCTCTCACTCATCATTTTCCTAAGAAACAGGCTTAAGTATGCCCTGACAGGAGATGAAGTGAAGAAGATCGGCATGCAGCGCTTCATTAAAATTGATGGCAAGGTCCGAACTGATATAACCTGCCCTGCTGGATTTATGGATGTCATCAGCATTGACAAGACTGGAGAGAATTTCTGTCTGATTTATGACACCAAGGGTCGCTTTGCTGTTCATCGTATCACACCTGAGGAGGCCAAGTACAAGTTGTGCAAAGTGAGAAAAATCTTTGTGGGCACAAAAGGAATCCCTCATCTGGTGACTCATGACGCTCGCACCATCCGCTATCCTGATCCACTCATCAAAGTGAATGACACCATTCAGATTGATTTGGAGACTGGCAAGATTACTGATTTCATCAAGTTTGACACTGGTAACCTGTGTATGGTGACTGGAGGCGCTAACCTGGGGAGAATTGGTGTGATCACCAACAGAGAAAGACATCCCGGGTCTTTTGATGTGGTTCACGTGAAAGATGCCAATGGTAACAGCTTTGCCACTCACCTCTCCAACATTTTCGTTATTGGCAAAGGCAACAAACCATGGATTTCTCTTCCTCGAGGAAAAGGTATCCGCCTCACCATTGCTGAAGAGAGGGATAAGAGACTAGCAGCCAAACAGAGCAGTGGGTGAAATGGTCTCTATGTAACATAATAACATGTTAAAAAGTTATTTGTACTTAATTACAGATATTACAGTGTGAAAAAAAAAAGAGAATTGGAAATTATTTCAGGAGAATTGTTTCTTAAACCCTGTAGTTTCAGTAACAGAAAAAAAATACATATTTATATAAACTTTCAAGATGAAAGAATATGTCATAAGATGTTATTTAAACTGGGAGAGAAAATTTTGTGCTTTAAAATTAAAAGTTGAGTAAAGCTTAAAGTTAGAAAAATATAGTGTTTTTGAAAACATAAATATGTCACTTTAAAAAACATTATGACAGAAAAAAATTTTGTATTGTTATTTGATCAGAAACTGGGAGATAATAAATGGTCATTCTCTATCTTAGCGGCTAACATGATATACTTGCTAGATATGTACTCAGAACAAGAAGAATTTTTCATTGGGAAGTAAATTTAATTCTGTATGCATTAAAATACAAAGAATTAGGCAAGCATACTTAAGATACACATATACTGAGCTTGTTGATGATAGTGTAGTCTATAAAAAATACTTGTCTAGATGTGTGAAATTTACTTTTTTTTTCTTGTTTAAAAATATTAGAATGGAGTTAAAACTCAAATCCTTATAACACAACATTGAGTGCCAAAAATTTACCCTGGAGAGGGTCTCGGACTTTCTTCCCACCCTCTTCTCTCCAGCTTCCCTCTCTCCCACCCTTCCTTCTCATGGAAAGGGCTGTAGGACTAAAACTAAACAATAACAGCAGCAGCAACAGCAAAGACTAAAGGCCAAATGCAGAGCAGGACTGGGCATTAGCTCATGCCTAAGAAAATGTCACTGAAAAGGTAAAAGTAGAGAAGGCAAAACATCTACATTTGTTTTATTGACATTTCCTCATCCTTTATATAGGTAGATATAGATATATCACCTTCAATCTGTAAAGATTAATAAAACTGGCAGAATTTATCTCTGAAATAGGTGAAATTCACTTTTTTCTTTCTCCAATTGATTTAGATTGTCAAGTCAAGGATCCGAAGGAAACAAGGGACTGCCAAAAGGTAAAGTACAGTTTGTGATAATTACTAAGTTGGTATAAGGAAACCAGTAAGTACTAACTACTTAGAGGATAGATTTTAAGGATTTGTGCTTTTCAAGGAAAAACAGAAAAATATAGTGATTTCCAGCTCAACCCTTAAGGAATAGCATCTGAGGAATTTCTTCTGGAGATAAATTTTACGTCAATTTACTTTCGTTTGGGAAAGCAAAGTGGCTGATCAGGGACACTCTCTGAGAAACAAGACAGCAGGACAGCAGGAGCTACAGTTTTGGTCGCACCCATTCAGTGACAAGGGAAACCCTGCATTGACCTAACAAAGGCCAATGGTCTCAGAGTTTTGGCTCTTCACAGCTTAACCGTCATGGAGCTAAGTTATTTCACTGGAAACAAAGTCAGCCAGAGAATAGAGTAACATAGCAATAGCCACAAGCAGGTATTCTACGAGACAGCTGAAATATAATGATAAATTTGAAAAGAGAAGTTTTGTGCCCCTACCAGAGGCCCAGCCTACAGTTTGGACCAGGGAGAATCAAGAATTGTGGAAAGTCCTACTTCGGTTCAGAATAGCTGAACTGAAGCATGCTGGTAGATTTGTCAGCTTCTAGCTTTAAAGCAGGCATAGCAATGATGACTATAGCAGCAACTCTGAAGCATCATCTACATTGTCTATTACTTCTACAACTTCCCTTTATACCAGGAATGATATAATAATCAATTAGAGTTCCTTGGGGTCACTCTCTAGACCCCAGCAAGTTCCACTGGAGTTAACCAAACCCAAAAGAGGCTTTATCTGCTAAGAGGCAATAGTAAGTGTAGTTTAGAAATTAGAAAGGATTTCCTTACTCGGACTCCAAGGATAGCCCATCATATCTGGCCTCTCCTGCCAAACTCCTCACCCCAGGACCACCAAGTCATGGCAGTGATGTTTTTATTATTCAACTTTATGTCTTACCTGTACGGTCCACATATATTTTATAATCTAGAGACTCAGAAATATTTTTGTATAAGAATCTCCCAAATCATGCCCCTGTCCCTCCATTACTGATATTGAACATTTCCTCAAATCCCTATTCCTGCTTGGATGCAACCTTTGGAAAGTCTTATGAGTATAACTAATTTGTTTTAACCTGCTTGTCTATTCTCTTATTTTGAATATTGGGACCATAATCTTTTTCCTTTCTCTCACTTGTCCCTTCCATACCCATCACTCTTACTCAATTCTAAGTCATTCCTACCAAAATCATACTTGCTTCTTGTTGCATGTTATAGAACAAATAACTCGTAAAAGATGTGCAGATGGGAAGAGATTCTTTTATGGATTTTGGGTGTGTCTAATTCACCTAATCTTTGTTTTTTTTGAGACAGAGTCTCACTCTGTTGCCTAGGCGAGAGTGAGTGCCATGGCATCAGCCTCGCTCACAGCAGCCTCCAACTCCTGGGCTCAAGCGATCCTCCTGCCTCAGCCTCCCTCCCAAGTAGCTGGGACTATAGGCATGCGCCACCATGCCCGGCTCATTTTTTCTATATATATTAGTTGGCCAATTAATTTCTTTCTATTTTTAGTAGAGACGGGGCCTCGCTCTTGCTCAGGCAGGTTTTGAACTTCTGACCTGGAGCAATCCGCCCGCCTTGGCCTCCCAGAGTGCTAGGATTACAGGCGTGAGCCACCGCGCCCGGCCTCACCTAATCTTCCACAGTTTTTTTGGTATATCATTTGTTACTAAAACACAGCAGAAATTGTATTCAATGTCTCAATTATGGTCTTATTTAGTTTTTTTTTCTATTTCAGAGGCTGACCATAAGCACCCATTGTTTATAAGAAGAAACAAGATGAAAATACCTGTTACAGACTATTTCAGCAAACCAAAGTCTCCTCCCAGGCCTAATTCACAGGACTGCGTATCAGCAAAGCCCATGTCAGCAAGAAGTATACAGCAAGGGTACAATCTCTGTCCCCAAAGAGCATTTTATCCTTCAACATACGAAAGGCAGAAAGTCTAGACTGGGCTAATTCTTTCATTAACATGAGATTCACATTTACAATATCAAATGATTTCTTAGAAAGAATACTTTTGGTATTGAGGAATCAAGCAGTCTTCTTTATGGCGGTACATGTAAATGTCAAAACATCTGTATATAATACTACAAATAAATAATGGAGACAGTTTTTCTCTTTGTGGTTAATTTTAATACCATGTGTAAAAAATAATGTTTATTTATAAACATTTCCAGTTTTATTATTAGTATTAGTACATAAGTATAAGGCCCTGATACTAGAAAAATCATCCATAATCAAAATTAGGCAGTTACAGTCTCCACCTACCCTGAACTCTGTTAGAGGAAAAAAGAAAAAAAACAACTACCAAAATACTGAGAATTTTAACATGTGAACTGATACTTTGCAATCTACGAGGTTTCAGTGTTGTTGAACTACTATGGAAAAAATGCTCACTTCCCCCCAAAAAGGAAAAGATATAAAAATTATTTCTAACTTATGAGTGAGAAAAGAGCTAGTTTCCACTCAACGCTAATGGTAGATAATAACAAATTACCTAATATTTTTGTATTTTAAAAATAAACCACACAGGCCATTGCCATCATTTTTTTAGTATGTGGCTGGATTCTAGCTACCAATTAGCCAATCTTTTATTTAGAATGTTTGCATTGATATTCAAAAGAGATGCTATAAAAATTCATGTGTGTGTGCACACATGTATGTCTGTGTGTGCATGAAATCTCACTGATAACATATCATGTTTATTATGTGTCAAGAATCATTCTAAACACTTTAGATACAGTAACTTGTTTAATTTTCACAAAAATATTTGAGGTAGCTACTATTATTGCATTTTAAAAATAAGAAAACGGAGTCACAGAGAGTCAAACTCTTTGTGATGGAATAAGTTATAACAAATGCCATCAAATAAAAATACAGAATTTCTCACGTAAGAGTCCAAAGTGTGTGTTCTTAGTCAGTAGATGACTTTGCTTTACTTGGTGACTTAGGGGCCCAAGATCCTTCCATCTTGTGGCTCAACCATCACCTAGGGCTTCACTGTCCACTCTATCCAGCTGGCAAAAGAGGACAAGGAGAGTGGAAGAAAGCATTGGTTCTCTCTTGCTGTTGTAATTACTACAAACTTAGTGCCTTAATGCAGCACAAATTCATTCTCTTACAATTCTGGAGGGAGAGGTCCAAAATGGGTCTCACTGGGCTAAAGTCAAGGTGTTGGCAGGGCTGCATTCTTTTTGGAGGCTCCAGGGAAGAATCTGTTTCCTTATTGTTTCCATTTTATGTAGTCTACCCATTCTCCTAGGTTCACGGCTCTTCAAAGGCAGCAATGGCCAGTTGAGTTGTTCACTCTGACACTGACTCTTCTGCCTCCTTCTTCCGCTTTTATTTTTTTTGAGACAACAGTCTCACTCTGTTTCCCGGGCTACAGTGCTGTGGTGACAGCCTAGCTCACAGCAACCTCAAACTCCTGGGCTCAAGCAATCCTCCTGCCTCAGCCTCCTGAGTAGCTGGGTCTACAGGCATGCGCCACCATGCCCGGCTCATTTTTTCTATATAGTTTTAGTTGTCCAGCTAATTTATTTTCTATTTTTAGTAGAGACAGAGTCTTGCTCTTGCTCAGGCTGGTCTCAAACTTGTGACCTTGAGTGATTCTCCCGCCTCAGTCTCTCAGAGTGCTCTTCTTCCACTTTTAAAGACCCTTGTAACTACATTGGGCCTGCCTGTTATCCAACTAATCCAAAATAATCTACTTGTCTTAAGGTCAGCTGATTAGCAACTTAATTCCAGCAGCAACCTTAAATTCTCCTTACCATATAACATAACACATTCACAGGGTCCAGGGATTAGGATCTTTGAGGAGACATTATTCTGCCTTCCACAAGGACAATATATCTGCTTAAAGTCTTGGCCTTGAAATGTAAATATCCTTTCTATTCACATTGCATGGTTGAGAACTAGCCTAACTGAAAGAGAAGCTGATCGAAAACTCTTGAGTAGAGACTATATTCCAGCTACAGCTATATTCTATGGAAAAGGAAATTCGATTTTGGTGACTAGTTTACCTCTCTGACACAACTGGCTCAAAGTGTGGCAGGAGTCTATGTGCTTGCCCCCTAGGTGCTACTGATACATATTAAGCTCATGCTCAATTAATAAAATTAATATAGAAGTGTTATCTCTCTCTTGCCTGTTACGAAGAGGTTGCAAATAGCATTGCCAATTCCTTTCCCTTGAAAATTTGGTAAAATTCACCTATCAGACCACGTAGGTTTTGTGTTTAAGGGGGCAGTAGCCCTTTGACAATTTTATTTCTTCTATGGTATGGTCTCTTTAGATTTTCTGTGCTTTGGGGGGTAGTTGCTTTGAAGATTTATATTTTCCTGGAAACTTATCTATTTCATCCAGGTTTCCAAATTTATTTTCATAGAATTGAGACAGATTTGTCTCATAATTCTTCAAACTTCCTCACTGTTTACTTTGCAATCTCATGTATTCATAATTTTCTTTTTGCTTACTTAGCTAATGGCTTTTTACATTTTACTACCATTTTCAAAAGACCAGATCTTGGATTTATTTATATGTTCAACAATATTCCCATTTCTATTTCATATCTCCTTTCATTTTTTATTTAATTTCTTTAGGGTCCATTTTTTATTAGTTTCTTCTGGTTCACTATTGTTCTAATGTCTTGAGTTGAATGTTTTTAATATATTTATATTCAGTCATTCCCATTTATTAGCATAAGTTTTTAAGGTGATAAATTTTCCTCTAATCACAGCTTTAGCTGGATCTATAAGTCTGACTTGTATTGTTTTTATTACCTCTACTTCCAAAATATCCTACAATTTCAGATTTGATTTCCTCTTTCATCCAAAAATGGCTTGAGAGAAGTTTTAAAAGTTCTAGGTGGTAAGGATTTTATCTCATCCCACCAAGTTTATTTTCTAGTTTAATGTATTTTTATCAGAGAAGTTGCCTATATAATTTCTACTTTTGGAAATTTCTCTTCCTTTGTGGTCTAATATAGCTACTTTTATGAATATTCCATGGACACTGGAAAACAAGGTACATTTTTGTTTTGAGCCTATAGAACTTGATAAATATCACTATCTGCATTATTAATTATAGCCCTTACATTTTCCATATATTTATGTTTTGTCCACTTGTGCTGTCATGGGTTAAGGGTGAATTAAAGACTCCTTATACTGGTATATTTCTTATTATTTCATCTAAGTTTTTCTTAATGAAACTATGCTATCTGGTACATAGATATTCATAACTGTTAGATCTTTACTAAGCATTGCATTCTTGACCATTACAACATGCCCTTCTTTTCCTTGTTTATTTGTAATGTGTTGGACCTTACTCAATGTTAAGATTTTGACTTCTTTCATTAGCCTTATGTGTTTTTTCTTATTATTTTACTTTCAACATTGCTAACTTTAAATGCAGTATATATTTACTTTTTTAAATCAAATCTGAGTGGTTTTTAGACCATTTATATTTGCCGACAGGACATACGGATTTTGTCTTTGTGTGGTTACGGTATTTTATGTTAGCATCATTTTTATTGCTTTTATAAATGTTTCTTTAAATGAGCTGTAATTTCCTTGTTTTGTTTAGTGAGTATTCATTTGGTAATTTAGAAAGTTTACATTCTAAAAATCTTGCCTAAGCCTGGGTACCTCAGAAAGTAGAGCCTGAAACAAAAGCTTATATATTAATACTTTTTTTTAGGGCAGGCAATGTGAAAGAGGAAGAGTGAGAAACAAGGGAAATGAGGCAAGAAATTAGAAAAAGCCAATATAAGAAAACATTATTGAATTAGCCAGTACTTGGTTTCAAACACAATTGTTTGCTCAAACCCTAAGAGAATGGGTAAATGAGATAACATTCCCATTTTTCATATGAGCATGTTGAGACTTACAAAGGTTGAATAACTTGCCCAAAATCATATACAACAGTGGTAGTGGCAAGGTTTAAGCTTAGTCCAATTCCCCACTCTTCCCATTGATCCTGCAGTGTACTCCCTCTTAATTCTGTCACCAGTTCTCTTCTTCACATTTATTAAGTGCCTAATATATGTGTGGGGCATTGAGCTAGGAAAACAGACATAAACATCTCTATGCCAAGATCAAAATTTAATGACCGTATATACCTTTGCTATGTTTAACTCTAATCCCTGCCATTATCTTTTCTTTTTTTCTTTCGTACTCATTTTACACATGTTGTCTGTACATGTTCTCAGTGCTCTATGGACAATTCTTGTTTTTATCTACATCATCTCAATGACCCTTTCCATCTATAAGTGAAATATCACTTTACCTTGTAATTGCCAGTAATTGGTGGGTTTCATCATTGCTCATTCACCTCCTAAAAGACATTTCTTCAGTACAATTTTTCTTTTTTCCATTCTGAGCATTTTCAAATGCTGCAAGATGTCAACACACAGATCTCTGAAGAATTAGACTGAAGAATGGTCCTTCCCTTAAGAAGCAGCTTGCTTTATGAAGTTCTTATTAAAGAATTTGAATGAAGGAAAATCCTAATAGTTCAGCAGACATATATCCTTTTGATGCATTTATTTAAGTATTAAATTCCCTAACTTTATTATGTTCTAATAAAAGTAACTTTAATATTTACTAAAGTTTAATATAAGGAATCTAAATAAACCAAAGCAATGTTGAGAGAAAAGGATACATTAAAATGGAAAAAGAAAACTTAATATTATTTTTAGAATCAACCTTTGTAATTATCTCAGAAATTAGTTATTTCAAAAGAGGTGGTAATCTCACCTTCTTACCACCAACAGCCTAGATAAGACATGGGCTTGTAGTGGGTAGAATTGTATCTCCTAAAAAGATATGTGACCTAATTTGGAATAAGGTCTTTGCAGATGCAATAATGTTAAGGTGAGATCATATTGGATCATGGTGAACCTTAATTCAGTGATGGTCTCCTTACAATAGGAAACTCTAGACATAGACGCAGACCTGGAAGACAGAGGGTAGATGACCATGTGACAACAAAACAGAGATGAGTGATGCCACCGCAAGTTAAGGAACACCAGGCATTGCTGGCAATCACCAAAAGCTAAGAGGCTAGAAAAAATATTCTTCCCTAGAGGCAGGGCCCTGTGATAGCTTGATTCTGGGCTTTTAGCCTCCAGAACTTTTAGAGAATAAATTTTTGTTGTTTTAAGCCACTCAGTTTGTGGTCATTTGTTCTGGCACTC
Source organism: Mirza zaza (assembly GCA_008750895.1). Taxonomy (NCBI): domain Eukaryota; kingdom Metazoa; phylum Chordata; class Mammalia; order Primates; family Cheirogaleidae; genus Mirza; species Mirza zaza. The sequence continues at coordinate 5,644 of VSMD01091294.1, read as the reverse complement.
CTAGGAAACTAATTTAGGTCTTTTTTATAATTGATGAAAATTAAACTATGTAATATCTGTAATGATTTTTCACCACCTTTCATAATTAAACAGTGCCCTATTCCATATGAAATAATTTAAGTAAAAGGCATAATATTTCAAGCTAGTAAACAACACTTACTCAGAAAAACCTAAACCTTTGAAATATAAAACTTAAGACATAAGCTTTGTTATTTTAGAATTGTAGGGCTTTTCTTTATTTACATACCTTACTTATAGACTTGACTTTACAATAGATAACTATAATAGATTACTAAGAATAAAGCAACAAAAAGCAAAAGACAGTGAACATCAATACTAAATCCAATAACTTTCTACTTAGTAACATACATAAGTTATGTACTTTTAATATAACTTTTATATATTTAAAAAAAACAGAAAAGAAGAACAATTTATTTTACTCAAATTTAGTGAAGTCTCCTAAAATCTTACTTTAGCTGTGACAAGAGAACAATCACTTTAACATTTAACTGCTCTACAGTTACTGACAGGAAACTAAAACAGCTCCCTTTTGTTCTATCCTCCCTTGCCAAAGATTCCATATAAATGTTTAGTTATGGATTTTTGCACTTAATGAAACTCAAATTGCTCTTAGTGTGTTCAACATAACCATTCACACAAATAATACAGATATATGGCAAATCAATCACGTTATCATCAATTAGTAACTAAGAACCATACATGATGAAGAAAAATAGATATAAATACAATTATTTGCATATTTTCATACATGTGTATGATATTTATGGAAAACACATTTACATTAGTTTGAATATTATAATAGGAGACAAATGCATATATAAACTTTATTCATTTTAAAAGCCAACATGTGTTTTATTAAAAAAATATATGCAAGGAAAGGACAGCTGCTAAGAGTTACTTCATTTTAAATTTAGGTAAAGACAAAATTCATCTTTCAAAGCAGCCTTATAAAATAATTTGGTTTGCAAAAATTCAATTTTAAAACAAATAATTTATCACTATTATAAGAATTAAGAAAATGTATTAAAGAGATTCTCAACTCTTCAGTGATTACTTCAGAACCACGAAAAGGCATCACAAAGAAGAAACAGATATGGACTCCACAGTTCAGAAGAAATGAATTGTTTAGTCTATCAAATTCATACTTCCTAAAATTACTGTATTTCATTGAAATAACTAAACTGAAAATTTAAAAAAGATACAGATGGAGGGTAACTTCCCATATACAACATTCTGGTAGACTCACAGGTATTTATAAATATCTGTCCCCACAAATACATAAGCAACAGATCAGAAAGACAAGATAAGAACATAAAATAATAAACTGGAAGGTCAGAACATTCTGAACATTCAGCACATTCTGAAGACTATAATCCAATAAATGAAAGAGAAGCAAGCTATCCTAATAAAGTAAAATTTTCAAGAAACTACTGGTTAAAGCCTAAAAACATTTTTAAAAAACTCACATGGACATTTAAATCTTATGCAAAAACAAAAAATACTTCCCCAAAAGTTTATAGGGCTTTTTATTATCATTTAGCTCCCAAAAAAAAGGTTTTAAAAATTCATAACACAAATGAGAGATAATAAAATCTTCCAATTCCAATATTCTATGAAGCACCTCATTTTTCCTTAAACTAAAAGAAAACCAAGAAACATTAGGGTGGTGGAGAGTTCACTGCAGATTCAGTGCCATGTTTCTTATCCTGCTTTGCTTCCTTACGTGGTGAATCTAGTTCATTTCTGCTATGCTCCTCTTCACTGGAATCACTGTCCGATCCGTCTTCAACCCTGACAGCTTGCTTGTCCTGGGAAGAACAAGCCTGTCCTTCACAGGCTTTGTCTGTGGGAACAGCTCCTTTCCGCTGGGGCAAGATAGTAAAAAATGCTTCTTGCCAGTCTCTTGTTTCCAAGTATTCCAGAATAATCTCGAACACTGCAATAAAGACAAAGTCCATACATTTCTTAGCCAAGAGCATCACAATGCTGTATACTGTCTTTTAAAATGCATTGCCTTTGTGTTAGAGTACTACTTTGTCCTCAAACTACTTTGTTCTTGTCTTTTCCATCTCCTATTGGCTGTTAGGGCCAATCTGTTCCAAGGATCTCAAGCCAGTTACCTCCTCTCTGGCTTTTCCTCAGTTCAGTTTCCTGGTCAATTATAAGTAATAGAAAGCGGATGTTTGTAGTTTCCTTCCTATTCTTTTTTAGCCCTTTCACTTCTTTATCCTTTAATTTCTAAGATAGAACTAGAAAAATAGTTAATATTCATTAAATTTCTTCTTATAAAAAGCCACTCACTCTGAGGAGCTGCTTGCCTGCTTTATTTTTATGTTAGGAGTAAAGAATATCAATACTGTTTCTGACATACTTTCACTTCAACACACTGTTGAAGGGCTAATTTGGATTACTTCGTGGAAAAGTAATTTTCACTATACATTAAAGGTTTTAGAAGAAACCCTTTCCTTGAATCAGTAACTACATTTCTATAATTCCCTAGAGATTGCTATACAGAAGGTATTTAGCATATAAAAAGAGTACAATAAGTAGTTGTATACTGATTAAAATCTCTCCTTAAAAAATTTTAAAAAGCAAAGTCCAGGCAACAGTTTAGGTCCAAGAATGTCTATTCCAATATTATTTATGACTGCAAAAAGAAAAAACTAATTCAATAGGAGAATGGTTAAATTACTGTATATTCAGATGCTGGAATATTATAGAGCCATTAATAATCATTCAGTAACCTGGAAAAATAAAATGATAAGTGGGGAAAAAAAATCCCAGATTTATAATATTGTGTGTAACAGAGTAAGAATTCAATCATGTAGTATGTAATAATACATATGCATAGGAAAGAACTGGAAGGAAACACAAAAAACGTCAAGTATCTTTGTGCAGTGAGATTACAGTTAATTTTTTATAATTTTGTACATTTTCAAAATTTCTAAAATATGCATTTTTCTTACTTAAAAAAAATTTAAATGATTACTTTTTACAATTTTATCTCAAGCATGGTGTAATATTTTCTACTTGTCCATTTCTCAAATGTAATGTTCTTTCTCGTAATGTTTACTCAGGTATATTTTCCAATTACTTTTATAGCTTACCATGATTAACTGCCAAAACTTTTCGACTATTCATCTTCACAAAATTTCCAAGAGGGAGCTGTGCATGATCAATTCCATAATCTGATGCTTGTTTATATGTGAGTCCCTAAAAAAGAAACACTATGATTTGGATTAGAACATTAAATTATTTTACGGTCTATGACACTATCAATAATTTTTGGAAAAGACTATAGTTTACAGAATATTATCTAAAGAGGATGTGTGTGTGTGTTTAACTGCTAATTTGGAAACATTCTCTTAACAATAAGTATAGTCAGAATGTTTAGAGCATTTGTTTTAATCTTCTCAATTTACAAATAAAGAAACCAAAGACATTATATCCCCTGCCCAGTTACAAAGCTCCTCCGTAGCAGAACCACAAGAAAAACCTGGCCCACTCCTCTCTTGACCTAAATATCTTTTCACCATTCCACCCTGCCCTTCTCCCAACTTAAAATATAGTCATGCGCTGCACATTGACATTTTAGTCAGTGACAAACCGCATATGTGACAATAGTCCCATGAGATTACACTAGAGCTAAAAAATTCCTGTCACCTAGTGATGTTGTAGCTGTGCCAGTCATATAAAAATATAGCACATACAATTGTGTATAGTATGTAATACTTGATACTGATAATGAATGATTACGTTCCTGGTTGATGTAGATACTGTACTATATTTTTATCATTATTTAGAATGTACTCTTCCTACTCATAAAAAAAGTTAACTGTAAAATAGCCTCAGGCAGGTCTTTCAGGAGGTGTTCCAGAAGAAGACATTGCTATCACAGGGGATGACAGCTCCATGCCTGTTACTGCCCCAGAAGGCCTTCCAGTAGAATGAAATGTGGAGGTGGAAGACAATGATTTTGATGATCCTGACCCAGTGTAGGCTTAGGCTAGCATGTGTGTTTGTGTATTAGTTTTTAACAAAAATGTTTGAAAGTAAAAAATAAAAATAAAACTAGTAAAAAAGCTCATAAAATAAGGATATAAAGAAAATATTTTTGTATAGCTATATAATGTGTATTTTAAGCTGAGTGTTATTATAAAAGTCAGTTTTAAAAAGTTTTAAATTTATAAAGTAAAAAAGTTATAGTAAGCTAAGGTTAATTTATTACTAAAGAAAAATTTTAAAAAATAAATTAATTATAGCGTAGGTGCCCAGTGTTTATAAAGTCCACGGTAGTGTGCACTGATGTTGTAGGCCGTCAGTCACTCACCTCTCACTGACTCGCCTGAAGCAACTTCCAGTCCCACAATCTCCATTCATGCTAAGTGCCCTTTACAGGGGTACCATTTTTTATCTTTTATACTGTATTTTTACTGTACTTTTTCTATATTTAGATATGTCTAGATACATAAATACTTACCATTGTGTTACAATTGCCTACAGTATACGGTACAGTAGCAGGCCATACAGGTTTGTAGTGTATATGCATAGCAGGCTATTCCTGCTAGGTTGTGTAAGTCTATTCTATGATGTTCACACAACAATGAGACCTAATGATGCATTTCTCAGAAAATATCTCAGTTGTTACAAACAGCATGACTGTACTTAAACTGAATTCCTAGAGAACTACTTTCACTCTTGCCATGAATGTAAAAAAGGTTTCACTTACATAACAGTATTTTGCACAAATGGCAAAGGCAAATCAAATGAAAACCTGAACTGAAGAAAATTTTTAAGCTGTCCATTTGGGGAGCAAATAATTAAGGATAGACTGAAATAGGTGCTATTAAAAACAAAACTGTTTTAGTTAAGAGAAACATACATATGAGAAAAAAATTTGGTTCTATATAAATAACAAAATACAATTTTTCCACTAAGAAAAAAATGAAAAGGCTAAAGATCATTCTGATAAAATTCCCTAAGATGCTCTAGCGCTGCACTGTCCAATTGGTAACTGTGTGACTACTTAAATTTAAAATGACTATAATTTTTAAAAATTCAGTCACACTGAGCATATTTCAAGCGCTCAATGGCCACACAGCTACCGTACCGTGCAGGTAGATGCAAACATTTGCAACACTGCAGAAAGTTCTATGTGCACAGTGCTGCTTTACAAGAATAAGGAATTACTTCATATTATTCTGCTGACGATATTTCCTCAGATACTAAATAAGCATGTTTTCTTCCTTAGCTGGGCTGATTTTAGCATGCTGCAAAGTAGTTATCAAAGTACAAAATGATGTTTTCTTTTAGAAAGTACATCTCTGTAATTTTTCATCTGCAGAAGGGTATGGGGGTGGGAAGAGAGAAAAGGATAAATATAAGAGAAAAAACACCCCACGAAAAGCTCTTATTTTAAAGCCGGTATAAATTTCAGTGGGTTAGCAACTGATTAACTGCAGCATCTTCTATCAACACAGCATAGTGTTAAGCACGTGGACTCTGGAGCAATCTGTCTGGTTTCAAATATCTGCTTTGCCACCTACTTCTATTGATTTTAGGCTTAATTTCTCTGTGCCTCAGAATCCCTACCTGTAAAATGTAGATAATAATAGCACTGAAT